>SCLH01000798.1:196087-207432 GCA_004367855.1 Oikopleura vanhoeffeni
ACGCAAAAGCCTACTCCTCCTTGAAAATATATAGAAAATGTTCAATTTGTACATGAACTTCACCGCAAAGCCTGGATTAAGGTCCGAACGGTAGCCTTTTTCCAATTTTCCTCTCCAAAGTCCCAGGAACGAATTTCTAGTTTTTGGTGAAATTCTGAACTATAAATTTTCTAAAACCTACTTTTTTTGAAAAAATTCAAAATTCAGAAAAAATCCTGGTAGTTAAAAAACTCAGTGACATATTCTCTACAAAATAGGGCAATCAAAAAAGTTATCTGATAAATCTCAATTATCGTCACCCTTAATTTAACCTTTAATTTCAACCCCCGAAAAACCGACTTTTCTTTGAAAAAATACGTAGGTGCTTGCCAAAATTGAGCGTTCTGATTGGTGGATAGCAAATTATGCAAAAACGAAAAACGGAAACAAAAACGTGACATGCTGTAGCTAGCAAGCGTTCTCGAAAATCTGAGGATTGCGATGATATTATTTTTTTGGACTTTTATTTAAAATATGGCCATTTTGAGAAAAATTGTCAAATGAAACCGTGTTTCGGATGTGCTAAAATTATAATTATAAGCTAAAAAAAATCGGAGAAATAGTTAGGGTCAATTCAAATACATAGTATCAAATTTTCTCCATGATTAACCTCATTTAACATCTGCCAAAATGGTTAAACTATTTTAACCCTTGTACACTTTTTTGACGCCGAAATTAATTCTTTCATGAGCGAAATGCAATATATTGTGTAATTAAAAAAAAACCGTGAATTTAAAGTTACCAATTTATTTGCAAGAAATATTTTTAGTATTTATCTATCAATTTTACTTTTACCACCATTTCGTAGTAGTTTTGGCAAAAATATTTGGCGGTTTCGCGGCTATTTAAAAAGTGGTTTTCTCACTAGAGGGCATCATAACTGAAATTTTCGATAGCATAGGATTAACTTTATTTATTTCGCAAACGAATCGGAAAATAAAAAGCGATGTTTCTAGGCGTCTTCTGAATTTTTATACTGTAGATACCAATATATCCATAATGGATAATCCATTATGATGCCCGAGAAACACTGAAATCTTTTTTGCTTTAAAAACATAGGGAAAAAGATTTTAGTTTTCCTCGGGCATCATGATTCATGATCGATATCGAAAACCTCAAAAATCCTTGTTTTAATCTTCCAATTTTTTCGAAAAGTGTTAATCAAATAACAAATTATTTTTAGATTAAATTTAACTAAGTTCGATTATTTGGCCCATTTAGAAAAAATGGAGCCAAAGAGTCACCAATTTATAGTTTCTTTATTTTGTTGGTGATAAAAAATATCCGTGTTAATTGTCATCATTTCACACCCTTGAAAATCGCCTCAGCAGCCGATCTATAACGTGACGATGAAATAATTTCAAAATAATTATAGTATGTTAGATGTCAAAATTAACAAAACATAAATTTGGAAAAATGGTAAAAAAGCCATAAATGATATTTCCAATAAGAAAAACTAAAAAAAATAAGTAATCTCAAAAATTATTTTAGTGTGTTCGATGGATGCTTCTTCGCGAACCTATGATGGCCAGTACAAGCGAATTAAATTTACTCCGAAACTTGGAAGATCATTTCGGCCCTAATTTTGTGAATAATTTTCGGCCGCTGCAATCGCTCAATGGTCGATCCGTCGAAAGCAATTTTAAAGTTTAAAAGTTTTTAACGAGACAGTTTGAACTCTTAAACAATTCATTTTGTTCCCAATCAATCTCTCGCTAGTTTTCTGATGTAGATACAGCATGTCTTTTTCTTATATAAAATTCATGCCAAAATCGCCGCCGGTATTTAACGCAAACCACTCGCGAACCCAAGAAAATCCATACCAATAAACAGTGATTTTTCACGAAGCGGGTTGTTTTCAATTTGAGCTTGAGAAAAATAAATGCTATTTTCATTTATTTCTATCTGAAAAATAACGGTTTTACAGTATTTCTCCAGCTTTAATTACTGACTTAAAATTTTTGTACAAAACTAACAAAACTTATCATTTATTTAAATTTCTGCCGACTCTTTTGAAGTTCAATTCTCGGTGTTTAGGGTTGCTGGGTTATTATATATTTATTGATAATTTTTATGAATGAAATGACATTTTTTTATAATCACTGTGTTTTTTGGCCTTGCTTTTTGTAATAAGCAACTAGTGTCAATCGTACAGTGATTTTTGACATTCTTCTGATTCACCACAAGTTTTAGGAAGTTTGAATTTAACTCTTTAGCGCTTAATATTTATCATGGAATGTTCCACGAAATGGCGCAAGAGAGGCACTATTTTTTTCTTGTGTCGAGTAATTTATAATGTAGCTATCTTTTTATTTGCCGATAGATCTTAACAGATTTACCATAAGCGTATTTTCTAACGCGCGATGCGTTTTTGAAGGCTGAATAGAAAATAAGAAATTTTTCTGTAATAAGGACCATGAATCATGTCACATGATGTATAATTAAAATTTTTGCCTACACATTTTTTTTATTTTCGCTAAGTTCTGATTGATTCACGATAAACGCCATGTTGACCCGTAAGAGGGTAGAAAAATTCAAAACTTCTGGAATGAACAAAATATTTAATTTTAGATTATGTTCCTAAATTCACAGTACTTAGATTAAGCTAATTTTCTTTTAAGCACAAAAAAGCAGAGTGTCACGCATCTCATTTAGAAAGAAGATTTCATTTTCTGATTGTTTTTTTGAATGTTTTTTATTGGGTGGCAGAAATTTTTTTATTTTTCACAGTTTGTATTTTTTCAAATGGCTATTAATGATCACTTTGGTCACAATATGCACTGTCTGAGTATCAAGGTTAACATAGTTTAACCATATTTTAACCCCAGCTGATCCATTTTCGTCATATTTAATAAAAAATTTACGTCAAAGCCGCTACTTGAGAATGAGCGTCATTTGAAATGACCTAAATCTCAAAATGCGAAATGTTGTAAATCAATAATTGATATTCTCCCTTATTCTTCCCATTTGATAATCTGCTACATGTCCCCGAGGATCATAATAAATTGAAAATCTAAAAACTCTCTTATGATTGACAGTGACTCTATATAATATATCCCCTGTTCACACTTTTGTAAATATCCCGGCCCTACTACTTAAAAACACACTACGTTTCCTAATCAGGGCTGGGATATTTACAAAAGTGTGAATAAGGGATATGGCCTTAAAAACCGCAGGATTTGACAAAGTGGCCTATGGAGTCCATAGTATGGACCCCAAGTTTATGAAAATAAAGGTAAACGAACATAGAATTATCTTTAAAATTGTTATTAAGTGTTTAAAAAGTGTGAAAAAGGAACAGGTCATAGGTTAATCGACCCGTTTACATCATCTTATTCTGATAAACATTTAAAAAATAACCGTTTTGTAAATTTGAAAATTTTTCTCCTGTAATTTATTATGGCAAAGTTAAGTGGTGGTCAAGGCAAAACTGGGATATTAAAAGATTTATCAGGATAAAATTTAAAAAATAATAATGAAATGAAATATTTTTTGAATTTTCGGACAAAATAATTTATTATGAAATTTCAACCGATCAGAATAAAGAAATTAAAATATTTAGAAATTTTTATGATTTTTCATATACTATATTATACTATCGATCTAAAAATGAATTTATGAGCAAACAATTCTGTTATGCTCTCGATTTCTTTTTCACGATTGTTCATAAATTTTCAGGAACTTTTCATCATAATTATCAAGTAAAGAAAAATCAGGCTGTACTGAAAAAATAAAATTTTAAAAATAACCTGTTCTATTTTCACACTTTTTAAAAATGCAAGAGTCGAAATATTTAAATCAGAACAATCCGATGGAACAGTTGGTCAATGACGAAATTTATGAATTTGCTAAATATGAGCAGACATTAGTACTAGGGTTTATCAAAAAATTCTGAAATTTTAACAAACTTTTTTGCCTATACTCTCAAAAATATAATCCAAATATGTTTATGCTTCACTCGGAGGCTCCGATCGGAGCCTCCCGGAGTTGTCTAAAACAAATGACGATTTTTATTTTCATATATATTATTCAGATATGATTCTGATATAAACACGGCCGTTCAATATTATTTTTTTTCAAGCTTTAATTAGTACGTTCAGTTAGGTAGTTTTTTTATAGGCGCGACAGATTTCACTTTTCACCACGGACTAACCGTAAGAGCTATCAAAAAACGTTTTTGCATTCAACTGGAAAATTGAAAAAGCTTAGGCCAAAATTTTTTTTTTTTACTTGACCGGTTAACCGGTAATTGACGGTTTACCGGTTTCTCTTAAATAATAAACACAAATACCTGAAATACACGTTATTTTAGTGAAATTTTATGGAGAATTTTTTGACATCACAAATTTTGAAATTTGACACCGCTGGGGTGTCAATTACACGTTTATTATCCTTAAGTTAATACATTCAGTACGATGATTATACTTACCTGGTAACTTTTGAGAGAAAACATTGGCATCAATTTTTATGACATATGACACCATCTAAGGTGTCAAATTACATTTTTTTTAAATATAATGGATGTTCAGATGAAATAGACAACATAGCAACTTTCATGACAAATTTTTTGCAATTATTTTTTTGTAATTCGACACAATCCAGGGTGTCAAATTACACTTTTGTATCTTTTTAAGCCTCTTAACATACCTACATGAAAATATAGTTTTAGGGTAACTTTTGAGAGAAAAAAGTTGACGATAATTGTTTACATATGAGATAACGTAGGTCTCAAATTACACTGCAATAAATATTATAGATATCTGGATGGAAATGGATTCACATGGGCATACTTTCAAAGACGAACATTTTATTAATAATCGTTTGAAGTCTGAATATCTGGGTGTCAAATAACACTTGCATTCAATTTATTAGCATAGAAAAACAATTAAACACAATTTAGCATTTTTTTGCTTAATTTATCATTTTTAATTTTTAAGAAAAATAAAATTTGAAAATTGACGTGATTGGACAAGATGCAGTCAAAATATTTAAAAAATTAGTTGGTATGTCAACAATATCTAGCAAACTTGACTGCTGAAGAACGACAATTCAAACTTTCTGTTCTTGGTGAAAATAATAAACTTCCTTCAATATTGCTCGGATGATGAGGATGATTTAGTTTCTCGCCAACAAAGCGAAACTTTCAATAAAACTGGACATTAATAGATCAAAATTATACATGGAGGAAATTTTGAATCAAAAGAAAAACCGAACTTTCAGTTTGACAATCCAACAAAATACACAAAGTCCGTGATTTTTTTGAAAGGCCGGAATATAGTACCCAAGGGGGACAGTTGTCATGAAAAGTTGCTATGTCAGTCTATTTCAATCTGTACATCCATTATATTTAAAAAAATGTAATTTGACACCCTAGATGGTGTCATATGTCATATAAATTATTGCCAAATTTTTTCTCTCAAAAAGTTACTCAGGTAAGTATATCATCGTACTGATATGTACATGTAGATAACTTAAGGAGATACATACAAGTGTAATTTGACACCCCTAGCGGTGTCAAATTTTTAAATTTGTGATGATAAAAAAATTCTTCATAAAATTTCATTATAAAAACATGGTTTTCATGTATTTTTGTTTATTATTTAAGAGAAACCGGTAAAACCGTCAATTACCGGTCAAGTAAAAAAAAACAAAAAATTTTGTCCTAAGCTTTTTCAATTTCCAGTTGAATGCAAAAAAACGTTTTTTGATAGCTCTAACGGTTAGGCCGTGGTGAAAAGTGAAATCTGTCGCGCCTATAAAAAAAACTACCTTAGGTGGCTCTTGTGGCGCTTATGTGAGAAGGAGTGTGGTCATACAAAAAAATGTTGGCATATTTTTTTCGCAAGTTAAAGGCTAGTTCTACAAAGTGGCTAATCTGAATAATATTCTTGAAGCCCTGTTTGGTTGATATTTCATCGAGAATATGTGAAATTAGGGAGTGGGTGACGCTGATTTGGGGTTTTGCTATGCCGATTCTCGACAAACAGGCATTGGTAATGATTCAAAAACTTTTGAAGCTTGAAGAACAACTCTTCAAGATAATTATTAAAAGTACAGTAATCTGATACTATGCCACCTTCGCTCACACCTACGCTTTTAATAAGCCTCCTAAAAACACGCAGTTCGTATCTTCTCCTTCAATTTTCATCAGTTNAGTATATCGTCGTACTGATATGTATATAACTTAAGGAGATACATAAAAGTGTAATTTGACACCCCTAGCGGTGTCAAATTTCAACATTTGTGATGTCAAAAAAATTCTCCACAAAATTTCACTATAAAAACGTGTATTTCAGGTATTTGTGTTTATTATTTAAGAGAAACCGGTAAAACCGTCAATTACTGGTTAACCGGTCAAGTAAAAAAAAACAAAAAATTTTGGCCTAAGCTTTTTCAATTTCCAGTTGAATGCGAAAAACCATTTTTTGATAGCTCTTACGGTTAGTCCGTGGTGAAAAGTGAAATCTGTCGCGCCTATAAAAAAACTACCTTAGCATAGTCTAGAAAAAAGGGAATTACCTCAATTTTAACGCTAGTGGTCTGAAACTTTCAAAGAATGATCTTTGATGACGAAAATTGAAATTTTTGATATCTGAGATTTTTTGGATCGGATTTTATATTTTTATATTTGGTGTAAAACATCATTCCACATCGTCTAAAAAAAATTTAAGACTTGGCCGGACGCTAGAAAGGGCATTTATTTATAAAAAACTGTCTTTTTTGGTTTCTGGTTGAAGGAAAAATTTCTAACACGGTGAAAGGATTATTTTTTCTTGGAGGTTCTTTTAAATTGCCTGATCAATCATTAGAAAAAAATTGACTTGTTACAAAAATTTTTGAGATTGGCCAATCAGAGCCCTTGCTTGAAATTTTTGCAAATAATTTTTAAAAATAATTCCATCTCCAAAAATAAACTGATTTGAAGTCCATCTTACTACTTTTGGGACATTCTTGAACATCCTAAGTATTGTGTGAAATTAAAAAAAATGTCATAATTGTAACACATTTACGCAAAGTTGACTATTTGCAATCTTAAAAATCTTTAGCGACCCTAATAAGTACAATCTTACTATCCGAAAAAAATAAGCAGACACAGAAGAAGTGCTTCGAAGGCAATGGGAATCGCAAATGATCCAATTTTTGATTCGTTACACGGTCTGAAAATATGGATGCAAAAGAAAATATTCGAGCGGAAAAAAAGTTTATTATTTAGCTGCCCATTTTGTGATTTTGTCGAAAAACATTACAGTTGGTATAGACAGCGTGTCCACCATTGAAATCGACTTATTAAAATACTGGCTGAATTTTTCTAAAACTTCTTGAGAGCAAATAACTAACCAAATTGAAAATTAAGAATATAAAGAAAATTTAAATTCGGGTCGTCACTTGATCGAAATATAGCAATTTTTCGTATTTTCAAAATCGAATGGTAGACACGCCAGGTATAGAGCTCATTTTGTTGTACATGGAAAACATTTATCAGTTACCGGAGAAATAAGTGACTCAACACTAGTTCAATGTAAAGAATGCAAAACTTTCTGGAAATCAGAAAATCGTTTGAAAGCGCATATTTTACTGGTGCACAAAAAAAAGTACTGGAATTGTTCAATATGTAACAAACGCTTCAACAAATACAATATGAAAACTCATATGTATACACATGGCTGGGGTTCGAACCTGTCAAATTTTTTAAGTATTCAATAAGAGTTTATGACTAAAAAGAAAAAATCTAAGGCTAAATTTTTGGAACAAGAAAAAATGATCATGAACATAAAAAAATATGCAGAATTTAGTTGGGATTTTAAACGGGGCGGTCAACTCTATTCAAACTCGAAAAATGAACATTATTCAAAATATATTATGGAGTGTCAATATGGGAATTCAGAAACCTTCAAGATTTTCCTAAACCATTGTTTAACAAAGTAATATTCATTTTTGAGAAAATTTTCATAGTATTTGCTTCTCTGGGAAGAAATTTAGGCAGAAATCGCAAAAACGCAGCCTAAGGTAGGACACTAGCCTTTTTCTTTAATAAAATGTATGTTTTATCGCATTTTTGTAAACGGTCTAAGAATCAAGCTCTTTCTCCCAAGGGTCGCTTAAGGGGATTGTGGGTGCAGTAGTTATTTTCGACCACGGTCTCAAATTCGGTATTATTTTCTTTGTATCCGACCATCCAGCACACGAGAAATTGATTGCAAGCAAAAAAAGTTTTTTACTATCGAATAACTAGTTCTAGAACATCGGATTTGCTTGCAAAAATAATTAATTTATTTACAATTCCACACATAGGATAGTCTCAAATTACAAAAAGTAATAATCACAGCTAAAAATTACACTAAATGAAAGTATTTCAATATGATAATTGTTACAATTTTTGCGCCTTTTTTAATATTTTAATTTTTAGCCTAATCAATGTAATAATGGCACGCATTAAATCTGCATAAAATAGTGATTGCGAGAAATCTGACAGAAATTATTAACATTTTTTTAAATGCAAATTTAGCTTAGAGATTCACGAAGATTATTTGAAAAAGAGAAAAAAACGCATGTAGCGTTCGTGAGAAATAGTCCGTTTTCTAAAATAAAAATTCATTTTGCCTATATTTAACTATAGCAAGCGATTTTCAAAAATAATTTTCGGCGAATTAAGATGAAATTATAAAATATTTTCAGATGCGATTGTAGAGAATTTTGTTCTGACCAATAATATCGGCATTTTGTAATTTTTGGATACGTGGATATCACGAAATAGATCAATTGAGAGTGAAAGCAGCAATTAGGTTTTATGCATTTAACGGCTCATGTTAAAATATTTTCTAGAAACTTATAACTTTTATACATTTCAAGGTTACGAACTACAATATGCAATTGAAAACATAGATGTCCACTTAATTCTCACAAAATATAGTTGAGTTTTAAAAAACGCTTATTTTCCCCAGCACATTGCTGGAAGCACCCACAATCCCCTTAATCAAGTTTTTTCGGTTTTATGCAGTTATCTTGCAAGTGAAGCAAAATTTCCAAAAAATGGAGGAGAGTTTGGCGGCGAACAATTAGATAGGAATCATGGAAATCAAATAAAGATTGAACCAGTGGATCTATTTTTATTGATTTTTAGACACTTTTTAAATCGGTCATTATAAATAACAATATGGATTAAGGGCCCTTAATCTTCACCTGCACGATATGTTGTATCCCCTACCTGCACGAGTGTGTTTCAGATCACACGCATAGTATTTTCTTAGGTTGCTGACCTCAAAAATAGCTTTTTCGATTTTGACATTAACATTTATGGTTTCTAAATTGCCAAATTCACAGCAGTTTCAAATCAAAAATATTACGCAAGAGCTGTTTTGAAGGCTATTGTCACTACCAGGTGGTGCCGGGTGTCAAAATTTATGATGCAAAATATTTTCGCTTGGAACACTACCCCTATAAGTATATTTTTAGACTTATATTTGGTTCTAGTCACGAGAAGAAATTTCTCTTTTCGCCACCAGGTGGTGCCAGGTGCAAAAATTAATAACGCCAAAGTATTCCCCTTCGAAAGTTACCCTTAAAAGTATATTTGTAGATTATTATGTTGTTCCAGTGCTGGTTTCACTGCATGAAACAAAAAATTGCATCCAAATAATGCATCTCCGGTCTGATGAGAAATTTCTGAAACTCACCAAAATTCTTGAAATTAAAAATAAGGGAAACTTTCGGGAGTCTCTTCCGATATTCCGCTGGCAAAAATGACACTTCCCCAATATATTTTTGGCTCTCTGTGATTTGAAACACGCTCGTGCAAGTGAGGGTTAACTAACAGATCGTGACTATTTGAAAAATGCAGAATCCGAGCATTTTGTTGGTTGATCCCTTCCAAATCTGACCAATGAAATCTGTCTATTCTGCAATCCAGGGTTTTGATTGGATGGTAGTATCCCGCGTCGTTTGTATCATTCAAATAGTGACTATTCAATAGTCACAATCTGTCAACTGAGAGCCCTTAATTCATATACTTTGAAGGCTAGAGGTATGGTTATAGTTGGTCTGCATCCAAGTTGGATATCTGTTCTGCGCATAAGATAAATTGCAAAGCGTCAGAAATCAGCTCCTACGAGCTTACCAAACCTCTTACGTTTTAATGCTGATATTGCCAGTTTTTATTAGAGCACAATAAAAAGCGGAAAGGTACGGACCCTTCATATCGGACCCTAGAGTTATTGCATGCGATGAATGTCCCAAGAAATATCGGTCACTCTATCATTTATAACGACATCGAAAACATGCTCATCAACTTAAAAGTTCTGCGACCTACACAATTCACTGTATATTAGTTTAGAATATAACTACTAATAAATTATTAATAATAATTTATCATCAAAAATAAATTATAAAAATGCTCCACGGACAAATCTGCCACGATTATTGTTATCTCTAAAATGTTGCGATTATTTTCTTATGCGATTTAGGTCAAGTTCGTTGATGTAAGGAGAAAGTTTCAAATTTTTGTTTTGCTTATTTTGAATCTGAATATCATGCTACTGACGCCAGTATTTCGTCTCAGCCTTTTAGAGGATGTAAAAAGTGTTATTTCATTTGCAATTAGCTGTTTAACAAATTCTGTAAAGTTTGAAGAATAAAAAATATATTAACAAAATATTCAAACAACTTGCAAGCACCATAATTTTTAGTTCAAAAAATTACTAAATAAATGCTTTGATAATCATTCAATTGCTTATATCTTAACAAATGACTTGCCATTTATTGAATAAGAACCACAGCAGTACAGCTATTTTACGTTATGTTATAACTTATAACCATTCAAAAGTAATTGACAACCCTAATCTTGGAGATAGATATTGGGGGACATAGAAATGGATGGCCATTTTTGTCCAGACAAATAGCGGTGCTGACCGAATAAAGCTTGTTTGCGATCGTGAAATATGAAAACCAAAAGTGCATTATATCTTATATGACGGAAAAGGGGACTTAAATAGAAAAAAGGACGCCGCGGGCTTTGAAAACGCGGAAGGGATTAAGTTGAAGGGTTTTGCGAAAACGCAACTTGCGTTACGCAAGATTTTGCTCAAAGCAGGAGTGGTCAAAAGGCAGCAGTGAGTTTCTGAAAATAATAGGCTAGGCTTTTACCATCTCAACTCCGAAAACTAATATTGTACGGCCCCTTAAGGGTGTGGGTGTCGCTGATTTTGACACTTTACGAAGCTATTTTGGGATAAACTGGCAGAGTTGATATCCCAAAACGTTTTGCATCTTGAAGAACAACTCTTCGCGCTGAATTGAGATTTAACAGTAAT
>SCLH01000798.1:227106-251642 GCA_004367855.1 Oikopleura vanhoeffeni
TAGAAATAATATTTTGGTGTTCGACCCATTTCATAATAATGTAGTGCAAAATAGTTTTCCTGTAAACAATGGTTTGTTTTTAAAACTTCTCCGTTTTGTTTATTTGGTCAAAAAGGTTGAAAACCAATCAAAAGAGGGCGGCATAGTATCTTCAAAAATGTCACAGCTGCTTAAATACTGACATCCGACATAAATTATGTCACACAATACAAAACATTCAGAAAACAATTTTTCTGCGGTCATAATATCAATTTATTATATGATTTAAAAATCGTTGGTTTTTGAAACATTGATAGAAATAGAGAAAATTTGATTTTTAGAAAGCAAGAAATGTGCTGTTCGAGAACGTTTAGAAAATCTATTTTATTAGCTTTGTTCTCCAAGTAAAATTTTCAAGATCGAATGCATGCCTTACAACCCNTATACTTCCAATCTATACTTCTAAAATTCTTCAACTTTCTGGATGATTTATTCAGATGTGAAACAGATATCAAAAATGTTGACCATAAGTCCGAAAAACAATATTCCCATAAAAAATTAAGCTTAGTCCACGTATATCCTTCGAGTGAGTCACTCACTAACAGGAGTCTAGTATAATTCTCGCTCACTCTCGCTTAAAATCCCTATTCTATACCACACTAATACCACACTCCCTAAGAAAAAGGAAATATTTTCATTCCCCTTTCACGAGTAGGTTGAACAGAAGATAGCGGAAAAGCGAAAGATGATTCATAATTGAGTCATAATCCTGCCCTTTTCCTAGCCTGCCGATGCATCTGAATACATTCTTTCACAATCCTGATATTATACAAAAGTTGTAGCCCTATCCCTTTTTAGCCTCTCCCAAAGATTTGGTCCTCAAAACACAGGGGGGTGAGAAACAACGCGGTTTCAAAAACCGACTTAGCCGAGGTTCTTAGATATCTCAAACGTGCACAAATATCTAGTAAATAATACAAATAAAAATTGTCCGAATCAGAACGTTGTTTCTATTTTTTCTCAGACGTTTGTTTCTATATAAACAAAAAACTAATAATTAAACCATTCAGTAATCTTAGAAAAAATAAAAACTGGTCCTATTAAAAACAATTTTAATGTTAATATCAATTAGATAATTTGCTCAGTTTGAGCTATTTAAAATCTAAATCGGATGACTTGTTTTCGAATGACGCGTCGTTTCTCACCCCCGTGTTTTGAGGGACCAAATCTTTGGGAGAGGGCCAATAAAGGGATATCAATTTTTTGGAGACTTAACTGATGTTTTTTTCAAATCTACACATTCGATAACCTTACAATTATGCTGGATTTTATAAGTAGAAATTTAATAATTTATTTTTTTGGCTGCGATATATATTGTTCATGTTTGTAGAAATTCATGTACATAATTTTATTGATATTTTGCCCAAAAGTTTCGTTAACTTTGAAAAAAAAAAAAAACTTTAAATCGCGATCTATGACTGTGACTGTTACATTACGTTGACATTTTACCTATTTTGATTCAATGAACATCCGGAGATATTTTGAGTTCAACTTTGCATCCGTTCTAATTATTGTTATAAAGTTGAGGCTCTCGGCTCGCGTCAGCATGCCGAGAGTGAAGTCAGCGCGTCTGAGTTTGAGATTTTATTCCCTTGGAGATATAGGACCTTTGTGTCAGACGGGATATCTGAGGGATTTCAGAGAAATTTCGATTGTTGCAGTAAACACGTTTTCGACCATCACAGCGACATTTTTCAGGGCAGGCGGTGTCCAAGCACTTAAAAGTGCCACAATAATGATTTCATAGTGAGGATTTCCTAATTTCTTCAAGCCAGACTTATTGTTTTGCCATAAAAGCTTAATCTGAATTACAAGGGTTAAAATAAGTAAATAGAAAAATTGAGAAGATGTTGGCACAACACGGTCAAATTTTCAACTGAACGATACTGATAACTGTTCAATTTTACGCAAATAGATACCAGAACAAATCCTGTAGCCCTATTTTTATTTTAAAAAATCTATTTTTTGATAAGTCACAAATCGAATTTTTGAAAATTTGCAAAAATTTTGTCTCTACAAACTTTTATTTTTAAATTCTGTACAAATGTCCTTTCAGTTTTTCATAACTTTAATACATTTCCAATGCCGAAAAACCGATACACCCTAATTCCAAATTACATTGTAATACAGTATAAATTTTCCGATAAAACAGCACAAACACGTATATCCCTTATTCACACTTTTGTAAATATCCCGGCCCTGATTAGAAACGTAGTGTGTTTTTAAGTAGTAGGGCCGGGATATCACAAAAGTGTGAATAAGGGATATGTTCTTGACAAGATGATTTAAATTCCGATCCCGAGTCGTTTTTTCTCAATCTCGATCCTTGGTCTTATTTTTTCATCCCGACTCCTTTAAGGGGGTGGTGTAAGTGATTTCTGACATTTTAGAGGCTTGGTACGGCTAAACTGATGACGTAGAACATTTCTCATTAATGCATATGAAAGATCCATCCTTTATCTTGCGATTCCATTAGACAGTTCAGTACCACTCTCACCAACCATCTAGTTAATCGCGGTTAAACACGAGTCCCTCAGCTTTTTTTAAAGAAACAAGGATCCTAGAGCTTATATCGGAAAATTTTGAGATTTGGTGACAATCCGGAAAATTGTCTGTATTTTAGTGAATGGGAGCTATTTTTTTTTTCGATTTTCGCCTCAGAGGTCAGCAATCTGGTTGAATATGCCGAAAAATAGTGTTTTTTAGACGTTTTTATACAAGGCTTATTCTGTGAAAATGCCAGAAACGTCATTTTCGGAATATAACAAGCCCAAGGGTTGGTGAACATCGAATGGGAAGTACTTTTTTGAATTTCGGCCTGATTGGCTGTAAATCGACAAAAAAGTGCGTGAAATCGAAAATTTTGAACATTAAAGTGAGAATTAGAAAATCTAAGTGCCACCAAAAAATTCCTTGTATACGATTTCCTGGAAACGATATTAGCAACTATGATCTCATTTTCAACACAGCGGATTCTAGAAAAACAATTGGGTTTTTATATAAATATTTTGTTTTGCTCTCTAGCACTGTTTGTGTTAAAAATGAGACTATAGTTGCTAATATCGTTTCCCGAAAATCGTATACAAGGAATCTTTTGGTGGCATTTAGATTTTCTAAGTTTCACTTTTATGTTCAAAATTTTCGATTTCGCGCACTTTTTNAATAAACTTCCAATCTATACTTCTAAAATTTCAACTTTCTGGATGATTTATTAAGTGTGAAACAGATATCAAAAATGTTGACCAATAAGTCCGAAACAATATTCCCATAAAAAATTAAGCTTAGTCCACGTAAATCCTTCGAGTAGAGTCACTCACTAACCGGGAGTCTAGTATATTCTCGCTCACTCTCGCTTAAATCCCTATTCTATACCACACTAATACCAACCTCCCTAAGAAAAGGGATATTTCATTCCCCTTTCACGAGTAGGTTGAAACAGAAGATAGCGGAAAAGCGAAGATGATTCATAATTGAGTCATAATCCTGCCCTTTTCCTAGCCTGTCGATGCATCTGAATACATTCTTTCACAATCCTGATATTATACAAAAGTTGTAGCCATCCCTTTTTAGCCTCTCCCAAAGATTTGGTCCTCAAAAACACAGGGGGGTGAGAAAACACGCGGTTTTAAAACCGACTTAGCCGAGGTTCTTAATATCTAAACTGTGCACAAATATCTAGTAAATAATACAAAATAAAAATTGATCCGAATCAGAACGTTGTTTCTATTTTTTTCTCAGACGTTTGTTTCTATATAAACAAAAACTAATAATTAAACCATTCAGTAATCTTAGAAAAAAATAAAAACATTGGTCCTATTAAAAACAATTTTAATGTTAATATCAATTAGATAATTGTGCTCAGTTTGAGCTATTTAAAATCTAAATCGGATGACTTGTTTCGAATGACGCGTCGTTTCTCACCCCCGTGTTTTTGAGGGACCAAATCTTTGGAGAGGGCAATAAAGGGATATCAATTTTTTGGAGACTTAAACGTGATGTTTTTTTCAAATCTACACATTCGATAACCTTACAATTATGCTGTTATTTTATAAGTAGAAAATTAATTATTTATTTTTTGGCTGCGATATATATTGTTCATGTTGTAAGAATTCATGTACATAATTTTATTGATATTTTGCCCAAAAGTTTCGTTACTTTGAAAATAAAAAAACTTTAAATCGCGATCTATGACTGTGCTGTTACATTACGTTGAACATTACCTATTTTGATTCAAGTGAACATCCCGGAGATATTTTGAGTTCAACTTGGCATCCGTTCTAATTTATTGTATAAAGTTGAGGCTCTCGGCTCGGTCAGCATCCGAGAGTGAAGTCAGCGCGTCTGAGTTTGAGATTTCATTCCCTTGGAGATATAGGACCTTTGTGTCAGACGGGATATCTGAGGGAATTCAGAGAAATTTCGATTGTTGCAGTAAACACGTTTTCGACCATCACAGCGACATTTTTCAGGGCAGGCGGTGGTCAAGCACTTAAAAGTGCCACAATAAGTGATTTCATAGTGAGGATTTCACTAATTTCTTCAGCCAGACTTATTGTTTTGCCATAAAAGCTTAATCTGAATTACAAGGGTTAAAATAGTAAATAGAAAAATTGAGAAGATGTTGGCACAACACGGTCAAATTTTCAACTGAACGATACTGATAATGTTGCAATTTTACGCAAATAGATACCAGAACAAAATCCTGTAGCCCTAGTTTTTTATTTTAAAAAATCTATTTTTTGATAAGTCACAAATCTGAATTTTTTGAAAATTTGCAAAAATTTTGTCTCTACAATATCTTTTTTTTAAAAATTCTGTACAAAATGTCCTTTCAGTTTTTCATAACTTTAATACATTTCCAATGCCGAAAAACCGATAACACCTAATTCCAAATTACATTATTTATACATATAAATTTTCCGATAAACAGCACAAAACACGTATATCCCTTATTCACACTTTTGTAAATATCCCGGCCCTGATTAGGAAACGTAGTGTGTTTTTAAGTAGTAGGCCGGGATATTCCACAAAGTGTGAATAGGGATATGTTCTGAACAAGATGATTTTAATTCCGATCCCGAGTCGTTTTTCTCAATCTCGATCCTTGGTCTTATTTTTTCATCCCGACTCCTTTAAGGGGGTGGTGTTAGTGATTTCTGGACATTTTGGAGGCTTGGTACGGCTAAACTGATGACGGTAGAACATTTCTCATCAATTGCAAAGAAAGATCATCCTTTATCTTGCGATTCCATTAGACAGTTAGTACCACTTCACCAACCATATGGTTAATCGCGTTAAACACGAGTCCTCAGCTTTTTTTTAAAGAAACAAGGATCAGAGCTTATATCGGAAAATTTTGAGATTTGGTGACAATCCGGAAAATTGTCTGAATTTTAGTGAATGGGAGCTATTTTTCGATTTTTGCCTCAGAGGTCAGCCATCTGGTTGAATATGCCGAAAAATGTGTTTTTTCGACGTTTTATACAAGGCTTATTCTGTGAAAATGCCAGAAACGTCATTTTCGGAATATACAACCAAGGTTGGTGAACATCGAATGGGAAGTACTTTTTGAATTTCTCGGCCTGATTGGCTGTAAATCGACAAAAAAGTGCGTGAAATCGAAAATTTTGAACATTAAAGTGAGAATTAGAAAATCTAAGTGCCACCAAAAAATTCCTTGTATACGATTTCCTGGAAACGATATTAGCAACTATGATCTCATTTTCAACACAGCGGATTCTAGAAAAACAATTGGGTTTTTATATAAATATTTTGTTTTGCTCTCTAGCACTGTTTGTGTTAAAAATGAGACTATAGTTGCTAATATCGTTTCCCGAAAATCGTATACAAGGAATCTTTTGGTGGCATTTAGATTTTTTAAGTTTCACTTTTATGTTCAAAATTTTCGATTTCGCGCACTTTGTCGATTTACAGCCAATCAGTCCAAAATTCAAAAAAGTACTTCCTATTCGATGTTCACCAACCCTTGGGCTTGTCTTATTCCGAAAATGACGTTTCTGGCATTTCCACAGAAAAAGCCTTGTATCAAAACGTAGAAAAAACACCATTTTTCGGCATATTCAACCAGATTGCTGAGCCCTGAGGCAAAAATTGAAAAAAATAGCTCCCATTCACTAAAATTCAGACAATTTCCCAGATGTTTCCAAAATCTCAAAATTTTCCGATATAAGCTCTAGGATCCTTGTTTCATTGAAAGAAGCCGAGGGACGCGTGATTAACCGCAGTTAACCAGGTGGTTGGTTTGTTTGGTACTAAAGTGGCAAATGGAATCCCGAGATTAGGAATAGATCTTTCATTTTGTCTCCTCAGAAATTCGTTATCTTTATCAATTTGGCCGTACCAAGCCTCCAAAATGTCAAAATTCACCCACACCACCCCCTTAAAAAGATGAAACCAAATCATTTTATGAAGTTGATTCCGTTTCAGAACACTGGTTTCTTCAAACATCACTTAGTTATCTTAATGGGTCAAAAACTTTTTCGTCCGCTGAAAGTACAAAAATTTCACATTTTTAGTATTCTAAAAATTTCTAAAATCTACTTTTTGTGAAAAAAAAACTTTCTAAATCAATTTTGTTCGCGTCTTGTGACATTTCCAGCGCGTAGTAATCCTACTTAGTCCATCTTCGACAATTTAAAGGTTGCACGTCGCGCCTATTTTACCTGATATTTTCGCAAATTAACTTCATAACTTTTGTTTGGACCCTTTTTTACTAGAAAATGATCATTTTGGCGCCACGAAAATAAAAATGCGTTTTTGAGACATTAAAAGACCTAATTACGGAAGTGATTTGTGAGGGAAAAGTTCAAAACGTGGTTGATCCGCTTGTAATTACCCCGGGTCTAATTTAACCCTAACTCTCCAAAAACGATATTTTTTTCAATTTTCTCAGCACTTTTGCTCGACATCCGTTCTCACCTCAAAAATTAAGGTCGGTTCCAATTATGTATCATTTGCCTCAAATTATATTTTTCGCACTTTCAATTGGCAAGCATTTATGTTGTCGAAATACATTATTTTATAATGGTTTCGAGTTGTGGAAATTATTAATTGAGCGGAAAATTTACTTTGATCCAGTGGTATTCAGAAACCGTCAACAATTTAGTTATCAGACGTCATTATCATATTAAAATTAATTGATTAAAACTTTTTTTCTAAAAACTACTTAATTGCGTTAAATTTTTATACAGTATGAGGCTCCATCCTCAAAAATTTTGACAAAAAATTCGAACAATTGAGGCCAGACCAAAACCTTTCGTATAAAATGATTGAAATGCGGAGGCGATCAAAACATTCTGACGTTAATTTAAAAGTAAGATAGTAAATCGGCTAAATATTTCAGAAAAATTCGAATTTTTCGGACAGTAGTAAAATTCCAGATTTTTTTACATTGAGATCCTTGATGAATAAAAATTGTGAAATTCAAAATAAGATGATAAAAAAACTATTTTCTGACGCTGTTTTTATTACCATAAATTAAATAACCAAATTTAACATACAGTATGTAAAAAAATTGTTCGAGACCAACTAGGGAAATTTCTCTGGATCAAAACCTACAGTATTATTGGCAGGAAAATTACTTTCGATCCAGAGGAAATTGGAGCTTTTGGTCTCGAACAATTTTTTTACATACTGTAGGCAACTTCGCCAAATTTTAAGCATTTTTTCTCTCCGAAATAATAATTAAATTATAGAGATAATTTTTTTATGTACATATATATACGCCAAATTCAATTTATGATCAATTCCCGCTAATTTTGTCTCCAAAAAATGTATTAAGGGTATCCCGGTCCCTAATTTGACATATTCTCGATAAAATATTAGCGAAACACGGCTTCAAGGATATTATTCAGATTAGCCAGTTCGTAAAACTAGCCTTCATCATGCGTAAAACATGTGTCAAAACTATTTTGCATAAATACACTCCCAGACACATTAGCGAAACAGGGAAACCTAAGCCAAAACGGAAATTCTATCTTCTCTGAGCTTCTATTTTGAAATAAACCTAAAGTTTAACATAACCTGTATAATTAGTATACAAAACTCTGTGGAAGCGTTTTGTCGATAAATGCTTTATTTTCTAGAATATGCGATAGACCATCTTTTTTCAAGGTTTCAATCGGAAATGCTATCTCCTCTGAGTCGATTTCAAAATTCACTCAAATTTCGCAAAAGGAAGCTCAGAACAAATTAAACTTCTGTTGAGCCGTTTTTTTTGAATTTCGACCCCAAACTCAAATATGATTTCAGGTCACGTGAAAAAATTTCCGGATAAAAAAGTGCTTCGATTTTTCGAAGGTAGGCTCAAAGAAAGCTGAAAAAACACTGAAGAGAAAGTTGGCTTACGTCAAGCCGAAATTTTGAACTTTTGGGGTCAAATGGAAACAAACGTTATTTTCCAGCTTACTTTTGAAAAAAATTCTCAGAAAAAATCGAAAAAATTCAAAAATTTCGAATTTTTTTGTTCTTATTTGGGTTGTTTTGTGCTTTCACAACATTAACGATTGATTTGATGCATTTTTATGACATAATAACTGCAGAAAATGTAGGGACCGGGATACCCTTTAACTCTAGAAAAGTCGATATGACAAAAATATAGTCGATTTACTATCTTGCCGAATTTAAACTGGTAATTATGATTGGTCGAAGACAAATTAGAAATTTTAAGTCGTTTGATCAAATTTTTTATACGTTTATGATTGGTCGATAAATAAGTGTTAATTATAGATTTCGGACCGCTAGTCAATTTTGGACCATGGAAGGCCCTCTGTTTAATAAATATCTGAACACAATAATTGAATTTCATCTTTAAATCCATTAAAATGCGCGAAAAATTATCTTCGTCTTTTTTTTATAGTTACCAATTTATAAATAATATTTTATCAACGTTTCGACTTTATTGTGTCATTATCAAGATTGTGAAGTGAGTTAACAATTTATTTAAAACAACCAAATTACCTATCTTATAGTGTTTATTATAATATCGTCACAAATTTTGTTCAAGATTATAAATAATTTGATAATTTAACAGAAACTAATCAGAATACTAACCTCTTCATTTTTATGGTAAATGTGAAATCACCGAAAATTTCCGGGGCTACTCAATTGCGGCGGTTTGTTTTCGAGAGCGGCATTTTCACTACGCGCGGCAAAGTGCCTTTTTTTAAGGCGAATTTTTGCACAGCGGCAACTACGGTGGCAAACGACTACGATGAAAACATTTTAAATGAAATTATAACATTTTTAAACGGCTGTGATTTTTTAATCGATGATATATACCGAGCAGGTTTTTTGGAATTTAAACATTACTTAATTGAATTCTACTTATCACCTGGTTCACTTTTTAATCCGGGAACTTTTGACTACTACTGTATAATTCAATAAAACATTCGAACAAAATGTAAAATTATATTTTCTCTCCAATTCTTAAATAACTCACGCAATCACTGAGCGAGATAAAAATCATTTGTTTAATCTGTTTGCGAATCGTTTGCCACCGTAGTCGCCGATGTGCAAAAAGCCGCTTTCAAAAAAGCCACTTTGCCGCGCGTAGTGCAAAATGCCGCCGTCTCGAAAAAAAGCCGCCGCAATTGGGTCTACCCCGAAAATTCATTTTAAAATATTACAATTTAATGTTAAGATTTTCCTAAATTCTGACATCGCTAACTCTGAGCTAACAATCTTCAAAAAAAAATAATAAGCGATTTCTTCTGGTTGAAATATTGCGTAACGTTTGTGAAAAAGTTAAATCCTTCGCTCAGTATTTTGGATTCTAAACGAAAAAGGCGTTTTCTCGATTCGATTCTCAAGGATTTTATATTGTTAAATAGGATCAATTATGTATCATTCTCGCGATATGCAAGAACCGAAAACAGTTGTAATCCAGATTAGGTTTTTTTACTTTTTATCGCCCACTTTTGAATAATGCTTTTTGTGTTAAAATTAGTAACAAATTGGCGAGTTGACAATTTTTCTATTTCAAAGAGATCAGCCACTGTAAATACGGATTTAACATCTGTTAAACACCTAATACTTAATATTAATCCAGGTTTTTCTGGCTAGCTGAAATTGACCTTTGGTTTTTTGTGCTAGTTTATTCTTACTCCCACGACTTATCATTTTAGTTTTTTTATTTAAACCAGAAAGCTTATGGAAAGACCATTTGAAAAAAATTTCAGTAGTAAAAAGAATGTGGGAGGGGGGGATTACGGGTTTTTTGATTTTTAAATTTTTATTAAAAAAATCGGTTAACCCTTGGAGGCTCCGGACCACTAAAGTGGCTGAAAAAATATCCACCCGCAGAAAATTAAGAGGTCTATAATTTGACCTTTCACCTCAGATGTTTTTTAGGGGGGAAGGGGAGTATTAATAATACCGTGATATGGATTTTTTTATTTTTCATCAAAAAAATCGGTTAAGATCTCCAAAATTCGACCTCTCACCCCAGATACTCCGATGAATTAAGGTGCATGGAAAATAACACAAGTTAACTGTTCTCTAGAAGATGTGCTAATGAAACCGGTACTCATTTTTGACTTCTAAAAATTTGGATTTTCTTTGTTCGATAGTGAACTTTAAATTATTAATTGACTTCTTATTCGGGATATTATGTCAACTAACATTTTACATAGTACAAGCTTGTAAAACGACGCATCCAGGGGTCAGATTTTCTGAAATTTTGACCAAGTCGGGTCATTATTTTAAATATTCCGATCCCATCGCCATTTACCCTCGACGTTTTCGTTCAACCTACGCAAAAACGGGATAAAACGCACACAAAATTAATTATTTTTACGACCGTGCTCACATTTATAAGACAGGGGTTTAAATCTGTCGGCCTAGAATTTTAGATCTTTCAATAATATTGCCAATCATTCTACGATGTTTTTCTGAAATTACTATTTTTGTTTGAAAATGGTAAAATAAATCCGGAAGAGTTACAAAAAACGTTGCATCAAGATTGCCTATCTTCGCTTTTTAACTTTTAAAGAACTACTAAACACTTTCTGCTAACAAATTTATTTTTATCAGCTAACTGATATAACATCGACAGTTATGTGAAAAAGATCTTAAAGTTCTGACATAATCGTATCACTGATACGGTATCAGATTTCCGAAACTCATATCACTTTGATAGAGATCTGTATACAATTTTCTTGACCACAACCCTCTTAATAATGCATGAATGAGCTTATAACAATAAATGTTTGTGTTATCTTCTTCAAAAATAAAATTTTAAACTGAAACAGTTCACGAGGTACTATGACATAATTTTAGCTAAGTCGCTATTAACATACTTTTTCAAAAAAAATCTTGTCATAAATTACTACATGTACCACATAATTTTAATTTTTAGAAAAAATCAATGACAGTGTTGGATCAAGACTCTTGGTATACTTAGAACATATTCCGAATTCAAAGAAATAAATATTCAAACGTTTTGCTAGATCGCTATTGATAGCTGTTTTTTCAAATTTTGACTAAGGGCGCTCTTGAGCTCGATTTGAAAAATAAGAAATTTTAATTAAGCTTTTTCAAAAATCATAAAAACTTAAAAAACATTTTAGCAATAAACAAAAATTTATAATTATAAGTTGTTTTTAATGGTAAGATAGTAAATCGACGATTTTTATTAAAAATCCACTTTTCTAGAGTTATTTTCATTTTTGAGAGACGAGATTAGCGGGAATCGCTCAGAAATACTATTTTACGTATATGTGTATTAAAAATTATTTCAAAAAATTATTAATTATTTTTAATCAGAAAAATACCTAAAAGTTGGATTCAAAATTGCATATATCCTGTTCAGATGGAGTGGACCCAAAAACAATAAGAATGTACTAGTCACTCGTCGCTTAATATCCCTATCCTTCACCACACTCACATCTTTTTCTCGTTTTTGTTTTTTTTAACTCTGAACAGGATATGTGCTATTTGATAATGCAATTTATGGTACAACAAAGTATGCTGGAAAATAATTGTTTTGATGATCTTGTTAGAAATTTTATGGTTTTTATTGAACCCGGAGCTCAATCCCCTTTTGAATATAAATTATTTTTATCATATTTTTTTGGCCATCGAATATTTTTTAGAAATTTTGCAATCTCTATGAGAATAATCAATTGAACTCACTGGAAATCTTACTTTGTAACTAATTTTTTAAATTTTGCATTTTTAATTAATCCCGTGCTGAGGGTCAATGAGAAAACTGATAAGAAATGAAGTTAGTAATCGGTTTCGTCGTCTACTTAGTCTTTTATGACATTCAACACAAACTAAACCGGTCACCCAAAAAACATAGTAATGACAGATTACACTTTGCAGATGCCCAATCTTATCAATAAGGGGGTGGTAGGGGTTTATGACGCAATATTCAAAATATAGTCATCAAAGATACATGTTTGATGCCACAATCGGATCATGGTTTTATTTTTCAAGACCGAAATAGATGTTTTGATGAATTTTCCAAGGTAATTTAGAAAAAATACCTGGAGCATTTCATTTTGTTAGTCTGATTTTTAATAAAAACTGATTATCAAAACTGTATTGTTTTTTAGAGTGACGTCGTTTTGCAGTAATTCCAACCGAGTTTGACTATTTTTGAATAACTCCCTACCAATTTTGACCTAAAAATAAATAACTCATTTGTACACCTTTGAGTTAAATTTAAAAAACATATTTTTAAACTTTGAATAGATTAACTCTTTTTTGACCGTGATTTAATCGGATCTAGCCGTGATCTGATGCAATCTTTTCCAGATCTAGCCGAGATTTTGGTGAGTGAATTGCTCTCACACTGAATTTTTCAAAGTGATTAAATTTTACTGCGTTTCGGTAGTGTGTTACCGAATGGCAGTTTATTACTGCCTTTCGGTAGTCAACCTACCGAAGGCAGTACTTTTTCAAAATTGCACTTTTCGATAGCAACACACTTGGTGTATCCTGTGCACTGGCCTTTCGGTACTCAGGGTACCAGCAAGCGCAAGTAGCTTGTCTTTCGGTCGACCCCGTTTTTTAAACGAAAATGACGAAATTACGGAAAATTAGATAATTTTTTGGTTACCCAGGGGTACAAAGAAAATAAAAATCATATCGTACTGTCATATTTATGAGGATGAAATTTGAACCGTATCGAGCGGATCAGATCGAAAGTGTATCATTAAACATGATCAGATTGGATCAATAAAGATTGCAATTTCAACCGGTTCGGATCAAAAGGGGATGAATTTTCATGTCTTTTATTATTGGATCGGATCAACTGATACAAATTCGTAATCATATCGTGTTTAAATAGAGTTACATAACTAGGAAAGTTTGGTGTAGAATAGTAATTTCAAGCGAGTGTGAGCAAGAATATACTAGACTCCCTGATTAGTGAGAAACTCTATCTTGAAGGGATTTCGGATCGTATTTGATAAACCGATACAAAATGTTTTACTATACCAGATCGCATCGGATCGCCAAATCCGGAAAGTTTGACTTAACCGGATCGGATCGGAATGAAACAAATTTCAAAAACTTTTATTTTATCACTCTGTTTTTAAAAACCACCTTTAAAGGTGAAATAAAACTTAAGCACAAATATTTAATTCTAAAATTAGATAATTATAAAATTTAACATCTATAGTGAAAACTTTTTCTATAAAAATGAGTACAAGTCAGTTTTGTTGAATTTATTGACAGATTAATTCAAAGTCACGGATCTAATATTGACATTTAAAGTAGGGATTAGTCGGTAAAAACATCCAACTTCGATGTCACTAAAAATTTATTCAAATTTCGGTCAATTAGTCGCCTGATCAAGTATTTCACCTGACAGGTCACCTGACTGATTTTAATTTAAATAAAGTGTTTTCGCTAGATTTTGGCTTGTTAGACAAACCACTATTAAAAATTAATTTAAAGTTGATTCTAGATGATAAAAATTGCAGAAGAATTTCTATTTTAGAATGACAGTTATTAAATAAATTATTTAAATTCCCCGCATTGACTCGTGAGACAAATTCTATACATGATTGGTTTGAAATTTAATCATTTCGATCACGGGTCCTCCTGAAATATATTAGCTAGTTTTTCAGCCAACATTTTTATACAATTCGGCTTTTGAAAACGACTCATTCGATTGATTTCTTAGATAGCTGAAACTGAGCAAAAATATTGAGTGAATAAAATTAAATAAATTGGTCCGAATGTCTTCATTTTATTAAGTCTTGATCGAGCAAGACCAACGGGTCAGGGATAAGGGCGAAAATTGTCACATCGAAATATTTTCTTTAAATTTTGGACAAGACCAATTGGGCCAAAAAATCACAATCATGGTAGCCTCGCATGTATGAGACGTATAATAAGACAACCAGGAGACCTCGAAGACCAAAAATTGAAAGTAATTTTTTGCACTGACTACACATCCGATCAGTAAAATTATTATTTCTAAAATATAAACTCTCACAGAGCTTTAATTCGACCAAGTCAATTTATTTTTTGCTCAAAAGTAAAAAAAAATTCAAACCATATAAGTTGGAAAAATTGGCTCGACCGTATTAAAGTTGTGTCAGGGCTTATATTTTGGAAAATTCTTTGAAATTTCCTGGTTGTCGAACCTGACCTCTGAGAGATGCGAAACTACCATCATTGTGTTTTTTCGCCGAGTTAGCCTGGTCCAATTTTTTAGAAAATATTTTCAACTGAACTGCGGACCCTAAGGATATATTGTTTCTTTATTATAAAAATCGAATGAATCAAAATTTGGTTTAGAATATCATATAATAAAAATTGCTTAACATAAAGAAAATATATAATAATTTTTAATTCTGTGTAAAAATGCTATTGAGATGCAACCAAAACTTCGTACCTTACTGCAAAAGAATGTGAAAGAAATGCGGCTAGATTGGCGATCTATCAAAGTTAAAAATCGGCCTGGATCAACTTTCTGCGGAAAAAAGTGGCGTTTCTCACACAATCAATCATAATTTTAAAAATACGCGAATTTTTTTTAAAACTTGATGGTAAATTACGATTCAAAGATTTAGTCATGCATTATTCTTGACATTGATTAGGCGGTTTTTGGTACTTGAATAATTTTACAAAAAAGTTTTTGTATTTTGGTGAGTTATTCTATGTGGTGCAATGCAAACGCAAATATACAACAGACACAAATGATTACTGACAACACACAACGAACCTGATTAAGAGGGTCGGTGCATTTTGACAGATACGGATATGGGCTCTTGATGAAAAATTTTTTACTGAGTTTATATATTCTTCTCAATATACCGAATATCAAAAATTTTGAGTTCGAATTTATCTTTTCGAATTCGACAAATTAAGAGAAATTTTTGAAAATACTTCCGAACATTATGAAAAAATGCCTTATTTTTCGTTCAATTTTTTTTACAGTATTTTTTTTTAATCAACAAGAAAAATTCTTCAAATGGCCACTTTAACTTTTCGCGTAGGTGACCACATTTTTTATATGCTATTTGAAAATCATATGACATTTTTTTGGGATTTCGGTCGAAACTATTTGGAAATATATTGAAAATTTTATCCATTTCTTGTTCAAAATTTTTCAAACTAATTTTTCTGAAATCCTTAGCTGAAAATATTGGAAATGACTAATTTCACTATATTTAAATACGTCTTCGTTTTGTTTCTTCGCTCTTGTTATACTCTGAATCATAATGTTAGCAATGAAACTACGGTTTGGCATAAATCCATCAAAACCCTTTTTTATCCAGAATTAAAAAAAATTTATCACACCGAAACTTGCCAAATTGGTAAGCCAACCCATCCACCACTTAAAATTTAATAAATTAACCTCATGAAAATAAATATATGTTTCGGTGTGCTAAAATATCGTTTTTTTTCGTCTTTTTTCAAAAATTTAAATTTTCAATTTTGACGTAGAAATCATATAAAATTAAATTATACAAATTTTTGCTGGTGGTCGAGACCGTTCTTTAGAGCTTCTAATTAATAAAAAAGGAAAAATAAATTTGAATGTAATTTAGACACCTTTGATAGCACACGTGCGTTTTTTGAGTGTTTTTTCAAAAGACGATTTATAAAGTAAAAATAATCGATCTGAAAAAAGTCAGATTATAAAAAGTGACCTCAGAAGTGGCAACTTTTGTTCGAAAAAGTTTTTATTCGAAAATTTTAAAGTGGCAAAAAGTTTCCCATCAAGAGAAAATAAATTGAAAAAGTGCAAATCTGCCAAAATGCACCAAGGCCCTTAAGTCTCCCGCATAGTTCATTTTAAAAAATGCAAAAATACCTAAAATCCTGTTTCTTATGCGAAAGGTTGTACACGACTTAGAAAGAAGTCAAAATTTGAGAAAAAATAATAAAGTTTAACGGGTTTCTACTTTTGGCTCGAAAGCAAAATTCATTTAATCTTATGGGCCATAAGTTCATACATTTTTAAAGGTAACAAATTGCCATTTCTTGCGAAAAAATTCCTTCTCCTATAGAGAAAATCGAAACAAAATTGCAAATAGCAATCTAACTGATTGTCCACCTAGCTTTCGGCAAATAATAAGTACAATTCGCTCTCTATACTAACAGTCTGGAAAGAAAAGTCTTTCGCAATGAGCAAAATTTGAAAAAAAAATATCTGACCGATTATATGGATTACAGACCCTCAGAGGACAGATCTTGAATATTTGAATCATACAAACACCGCGGGATAGAAGCACCCAATCGAAACCTTGGATTGCAGAATAGGCCGATTTCATTGGTCAAATTTGGAAGGGATCAACCCATCAAATGCTCAGATTCCGGATTTTCCGATATTCAGGATCTGTCCTCTGAGAGCCTATAATTCATATGATTGTGTTTTCCTGCGTAAAACTTAAGAATCTGAAAAATCGAATTGATATTTAATAAGGATTTTTTTGCAATGATTTTTATTATCCTGGTCAGATGACTTATAATGTGCGTAAGTTGAGATGTGCGTAAGTGGAAAATATTTTAAAACTGAAACTATCAATTATGTGGTTTGTATATCTCTTAAACACCTTTTGTTAAATCTGAGAGATGTAGGTTGAAAAGCGGCCTCATGAGTGGCTTGGAGGGTCTTAGGAGTGTTAGGATTGGCTCTCTGGCCGCTTTTCAACCCACATCTCTCAGATTTACCAAAAGGTCATAAAGGGATATCAATAAGCCATCTGTTCTGCCTATAATCGTGTTAAAACTCATGATTAAATTCAAGTTTAATGCTAAATTTCCGTCAAATTCACCCAATTTCATCACCTGGTTGAATTTTGTTGTGTGCTAACCCAATAGACAATTTTTCTACAAGAAAATTATCTCGACGTACATTGGCTAATAGGGTCGGCAACGTAGCGCCGTAAAGTACAGTCTTTCCCTTAAAAATTGCTTTTAGGTAAAAATTAACATGTGTATCTGATTTTAACCAACAAATAATTTGTTAAAAACATAGTTTTTCGGTTAGCGGGCGACACGGGTTAACACGCGTTTTCGGTTTGGAGTAAAAACTCTGTTCATAAAATAAAATAGTATGTTTATTTTGAAATTGGCGGGTTGACCTAATTGTAAGCTAAATTCTGGGATGCCGAATTTATGAATACATTTAGATTTTGTGATACTGGTTGCGTTTGGAGGGAGAATTTGGCTTAGTTTTGTGGGTCCGCTCAAAGCCATACAAAACAGATAACTCAACCAGTACCTTTGCGGATTTGGGGAAAATTTCTTCGATTTTTTTATGCGTTTATTTTGATGATAATCATGATAAATTACAATTTTCTGATTCCCAAATCAGGGGGTTAAAGGATTGACCAAAATTTTGTATTTCATAAATAAAAACCCTAATTTAATAGGTATATCCCTTATTCACACTTTTGTTAATATCCCGGCCCTACTACTTAAAAACACACTAAGTTTCCTAATCAGGGCCGGGATATTAACAAAAGTGTGAATAGGGGATATGCAAATATACTTTTCATTAACCGCATTTTACAAAAGATACGAAAATCAAATCAAAATTAGATCATATATTAAATTTTTTTGAGTATAAAAAGTATATATTCGGTGATTTGGGATCGCCTTCAACATCAGAACATCAAAGCTAAAATTTATGTCAACTCTTTAACTCTCGTAAATATATTTCGAATTTTAAGGTTCTTCATCAGTACGTTATAATAATATGATTAATAAAAATTCGAAATATATTTACATAACAATAAAAAAATATTATTATTATCACATCTCGAACAACCAAAAGTTGTAAAACAAAATTATATATGTGTCTTTTTTTGATATGAATTTTCAATATTTATACAAATAGTTAGTTTAATTTTAGTGAAAATTATACGTAGAAAATAATATGAACTGTTGTCTTATTTTTGCAAAATAGATTTTTTTTCTTATTGTATAAATTTTATTTTTATGTTTACATTATTGGCTCAAAAACTTTTTGTTTTGAGGCGTTTTATTTTAATTTTGTTTTCGCGCCAATAAGTGCCCATCGTTCCATATCCATATCACGTGATGCATTGAAATGCAAATAGCTATTTTTAGAAACTCATTTGATTAAAAGTCAGAAAAAAACCATGTTTCGACATTTAAAATTAAAGATATTTCGATCGACGGTGCAAGAGAAAGAACAACAAAAAAGATATTTTCGCCAAAAAGTTTTAAAAGGCAAAGAGATCGACGAAAAAATGGAGATGATTTTCTTATGCTTATTATACGTAATGGTTCTGATGTTCGTCATTTACCATAATTTCTGGGTTTTACAGCCCATTGTTGGGCTGATCCCGTCGAGTGGCATTCAAATTATTAGTTTTATGTACGATTCTGCAGATATAATAGCGCCAGTTTTCATTATAATTTGGTATATTTTACAAGCTGGCCGTGGTGGAAATATGAATATGAAAATAGAAAAAAATCGACATTTGATGTTTAAACCAATAACGATGGGCATGAGGTCTTCAAAAAATACCCAAAGTGGAAATCGTTATGCTCAATATTTATAAAGACACTGTATTTTACTTATTAAACAATAAGCATACCATCCTAAATAGTAGCCAGGTCTTTTCATTTTTCTTGATGAAATGTTCTAGTTTACCGTAAAACTATTTCTTAAAAACTGTTTTCTACTGCCCAATTTCTCCTGAGTCATAATTTATGACTCATAAATAAAATGCAAGTTACAAAAATCGAACTGATATTTTTGAAGATATACATTTTGATGTTGAATTTGGCTCCCAGTTCTTGATCGGGATTTTAAAATAATTCAGAACACGGAGTTTCGAAAAAATTTTAGAGTATTTTTAAATTGACTTACAGTAGTAATCATGTGTTTGGTTCTGTGCGCGGGTTGGCTTTACATGGCTCTATAGTGATTAATGCTCTAAAATAACTCCAATCTACGCAAGAATATTCATCGCTTGGGACCACTTCCACGATCAGTATTGTATGAAGTTTTATCTCAAAAATTATGCATGAGTACGCAGATCTGCCATAAGTACAAGCGCTGTTTTGAAAAAGTTTTTAATTAATTCATATATATCAAACTCAAAAATGAATGTTTCTAGTTATTCATAATATGGATTTTAAACCTAGATACTTCTGCAAAAAATGAAAATGATCAGTTAAAGACGTCTTTAGGTCTTTTAGCACCACGTGGCGCTAAAGATTTATAATGTAGTACATAACCTCAAAACATGAACAGGTCAATTTAAAGTCATTTCAGCCTGGTTGTAGATTTGCCGAAAACTGACGATAAAACTGAGAGGATGCCTATTTTACTCATGGCTTTTTTACACGGTCACATAAACCATCTTTATCTTAGTTCAAAATAAAAACATCAAAAATTGCAGGTCAGAAAACGAACTAATTGGTCCAACTGCATGCCAGAAGTTCTAATATGGATTAAAATGAGCAAAATCTTCAAAAATATTGTAATGGAATTTCTATGTTCTAATTATATGGATATTAACCGCAAAATTTTTATCATAGTTTTCAGTTTTCTAAAAAGCATTTAATCAAATAAATGGAAAAATGATGATCGTTTCCTCAAATATTTCATTCTTAAAATACGTTTCATTGAAATTCCGATCTAATTTTCATTTTCTGTCAAGCTATTTTGGCTAAGGAATCATTTTTTTTGCAAATTTGCAACAAATAGAATTTATTTCGAAACAAATCAGCGCTGTGAAAAATTGCAGATTTTTTACTTAGCTTGTAGACAAACTACACTGTAATTTCACTCGGGAACTCATCTCTGTACCCTTTTGAAAATCAATTTTCTCTTTCAGAAACCATTTTTCAAAAAAAAAAATTTTCACGCTAAACGATATTTTAATAAAAGGGAAAATTGATAAAAAGAGATAATAGTTTATTTAAAAAAATGATTCACAACAGAAAAATTGATTAAGCTAAAGTTGAAACAAATTTAGCTTGTTTTTTTTAATTTGAGGTGTAATTAGGCTGTCCGCACAAAAACTCTACTTTGGAATTTTGGTTCGAAAGTGGTTTCATTTGGTGTAATATCTGTATCACACAGAATTTCATTTTTGTGTTATTTTTAGATTTTTGTCATCTTGTATGTTAAGTTTAAATCGTTTGGCATACATAATCATTGGCATTTATAAACTAAAACAAAATAGTTTATTAAATATGCTCCTTTGAAATTCCTTTGGCAAATTACAATTTTCGATATTTTTTTCTAAAACTAATTGCTGATTAAAAAAAATTGGCATGGAAAGCAAATTGTTCCTAGATGAAAATCCATCTGGAAACACTCAAAAAGCTGGCTAAAAATACTATTTTCAAGTTCACAACTGTCATAAATTGCTTTAACTCCTCGAGTCCGATTGCGCCAGCACACTTTGTTCCACGCGGGTATTATGACATATAAGGTAGCAAAAAATCTGGAAATTAGCATTCAGTAAGGCTAAAAAACTGGACTTCGTGGCCGAAAATTACCATTTTTATGGCGTAGATTTAGTGGAGATTTTGACTCAGTACGGAAAAGCATACAAAATTCTTCGTCAAAGATTTTATGAATAGAAAGCAAAATTCCAAGGACCAAGTGAGATTACTAATCAGTAACGTCGATGATAACGCTCTATCTATTAACAAAGTTATTGATAAAACTAAGGTGCAAATAGTTAAACATGAAACAAAAGTTATGCCAAATTTCGTAAATATACATTTTTTCTCTTGAAACCTTTTTATTCAGAGGTTTTACAGTACACCGGATAATTTTTTATGGAGACGCTTTTTTTGCCATAAAATAATTTTATTTCTCATAAGTGGTATATTTACGCAAAATAACTTACATGTATGTATCGTGAATATCCCTTTATCACACTTTTGTTAATATCCCGGCCCTACTACTTAAAAACACAGTTGGTTTGCTAATCAGAGCCAGGATATTAACAAAAGTGTGATTAAGAGATATAAGGTTGTTCCAATTCACTCACCTTGTTGATGTTTTTTCGGAGATTTTTCACCTGGAACAGCCTAGTGAATATCTTTGTTGTATTAAAAAAATATTGAATAGTAAATAAATTATATTAACCCTCATAATTTTTTCGGCAAAAATGTTCTGTCAAGAAAAAGGTAGATTTAAGGGGGTGGGTCTGTTTTGAGCCTTTATAGAATTAATTTATGATACATAATATCGGTTATGACTAAAGTTGACCCAAGGAATCTCATGGTAGCAATATTTTTTCAAAACAATCTAGAACAAAATCTAGAATTTTCAAAATTCGAATATTTTTTTTGCTTTAACCCGCATAAAACCGGTATCCACCATGATATGAACATTTTTATTGGTGAATATGACCACCGAAAACGATGCATGACATTAAAATTATCGGAAATGTCTTAATCGAATTCTAGAAATTCAATTATTTTTAAGCCAAATGTTAAACCTAATTATCGAATTGACGCTGATTGGTTAACAATTTTGATTAGCTGTAAGCCAACTTTTTGATTAGTGAAATCTCAGCTTCAATTTGGTGGTACTTTTAATTCGATCAGACGAACTTTTTTTCGAACTAGTAAATTTCAAAACGATGGTATTATCAGCTATTTCATCTTCAAAAATCGTGGTATCTTTACAAAAGTCTTTTAATTGTAATCTGTCTTATTTATTTAAAACATAGTATTAAAAAGTTTTCCTTTAATCTACCCTAATGAGAAGTTCGACCCAATCTATTTGTTATGTTAACTTTTGACCACCAATTGTTCCGCGAGAATTTTTTTGTGAAGTACAGAATATACGTATAAGTTAAATCAACTATCTTTTAGAAAACTTTGGTGGTTACATAACGGAAACCATAGAAATGTATTTTAAAATTAGTTTTACAAAAATGGTCCTTTTATCAAGATCTCAGATCTATTGGTAGTTACTATGCACATTCTGTGGTTTTCCGGAGAAGTTACACATATCAAACTTTCAAGTATATGCTTAGGGGCGGCTCTTTCCGAAATTATTTGACACCAAACCGGATCTCACGGTTTCCGATTTTGATGAGGCATTCAATTTTTTTCTAAATGAGATGTTTTAGGCCCAATTGAGACGATTTCAAGTATATTTGACAAATAGAAAGTTTTCGAATAAATGTGTTTGCCAAGATACTTCAAATGAACTCAATTGGTGATAGAATTGATTGAGGTATATTTGACCTTGGAGCTTTTTCGATTCATGAAAATCTTCTCTGTTTAGACGCTACTGGAGTACCTTTAAGTCCGTTTGAGAGAGGATTTGCACTTCAAAGTGTACTTTAAATACTCAAGGATGACATACTTTTTTAGTCGTAAAATATATGGAAAATTTCATTAATCGCCCTTTTGCGGAAGTATTTCCGATTTTCGCATCAGAATTTTATCTTAAAAAATATGAAACCAAGTGTTTGTAGGTATACAAATAATTTTGTTTTTACCGTAAGAACTATTTAGATGTCCTGCGATGAGAAGAAACGTTACATTTTGAAACTTTGTTTTTGATTGGCTTAGAATTGATTTGAATTTAGTTTATAAATGTGTTGATTGAAATAACCTCAAGATGATTATTGACTGACCAATGAAAACTCGGGTCTCAAAATCGTACGTTTTTTCCAATCGCAGTGAAAAATGGGACACACTGTTTATTTCACGGTATACGTTATACAATGTACAGTTACTGTACTACAGTACTAATGAAAAAAAAGGATCAATAATTTTTTCTTGACAGAATAAAAAATATTTATGCTGTATTTTAAATTTCAAATCCTCATGAATTTTTAAAAAGTTGTGTTCGATTTAATTGTGTTACTAATTGATTGATTTTCATGTACTAATTGACTCTAAGCTTTTCAAATATGTTCTTTATTTTCAATTATCTCTTTTGGTAGAAAAGTTATATTGAATTAAGTTTTATATTCACCGGAAAATCGTTGATTTTCTTGTGATATCTGTCCATTTAATCCTACTTTTTAAAATTTGTCCATTTTTTTCTGAAAACTGGTGTACTATCAAGTTTTTTCTTCAGATGAGATAAGCTTGAGGAAGATCAGCTTCAAAACATGGAACGCGTCATATAAGAAATGCGCGTATGTTGCAAATTACAACCTACGCTAATTCTCTATGTTGTAAATATCTGGTTAGCAATATTTATACCATGTAGCTACACCACTCTCAAAGTTCGAGCTCTAACCATGATATTCTTCTGAATGATATAGAAAATAACCTTAAACCAATATTTTTACAAAATTCTTACCCCCTTCAACTAATTTTACGAAACGGCCCGAAACAAAAACCATCTGATGTGAGTTTTACATTATGCGTTCCCTATACGGCAAAAAGTATTGATTTCTATGTTCAAAAATTGATACGCCAAATAAAACTCATCATTCCTAATTTTCACGTCAGATNAGATACAATAATTATTAATAATGACGATAAACTTGAACTTATGCAGCACCGTTAAACTGGTAACAATACTACATGTATGATGAATTATCGTGAATCCGTTGCGCCTTTACAATATTAAAATTCGTGCATAAATGGCGAAAACGTTTACGACCATATTCTTGATTGCGGTCAGTACCATGAGTCCCTAGAGGAAAAATACAGTACGGCTCCGAGCCTGACACAATTAAGAAACCATTTATATGAGCATTTTACGGCTCTTCCAAAAAACTTGCCTAACTGGCATGAGAGAACGGCATTTGAAGGTTTAATTAAAACTCAGTTACAACCTACGCTTAATAAGCAACTAAAATATAAAAAATCTAATTTGATTTGTATTTGTATTGCCCGTATAAACGATCGTTTTGAACAAATAGAATAGTAGGCCTTTAATTATGCAATTTCGAGGCCTAGTATCAAAAAACATATGCGAAATTACTTTTGTGTTAACCTGCGAGAAACTTTTTCTCAGTTCTTTTTTATATTTCGAAAATGATTGAATAAATCGTAAGCTCAACAAAGTTAGTGTTTTTAATACAACAATGACATTT
>SCLH01000798.1:252389-279343 GCA_004367855.1 Oikopleura vanhoeffeni
CACCCCAAAAGCTAAAACACTTCGGTATGCAAATATACTTTTCATTAACCGCATTTTACAAAAGATACGAAAATCAAAATCAAATTAGATCATTATATATATTTTTTGAGTATAAAAAGTATATATTCGGTGAGTTGGGATCGCCTTCAACATCAGAACATCAAAGCTAAAATTTATGTCAACTCTTACTTATATTATTTATTATATATTATTTATTATATTATATATGTTATGTAAATATATTTTCGAATTTTAGGTTCTCATCAGTACGTTATAATAATATGATTAATAAAATTCGAAATATATTTACATAACAATAAAAAAATATTATTATTATCACATCTCGAACAACCAAAAGTTGTAAAACAAATTATATATGTGTCTTTTTTGATAATGAATTTTCAATATTTAACAAATAGTTAGTTTTAATTTAGTGAAATTAACGTAGAAAATAATATGAACTGTTGTCTTATTTTTGCAAAATAGAATTTTTTTCTTATTGTATAAATTTTATTTTTATGTTTACATTATTGGCCTCAAAAACTTTTTGTTTTGAGGCGTTTTTTAATGTGTTTCGCGCCAATAAGTGCCCATCGTTCCATATCCATATCACGTGATGCATTCAAATGCAAATAGCAATTTTAGAAACTCTATTGATTAAAAGTCAGAAAAAAACCATGTTTAGAATTTAAAATTAAAGATATTTCGTCGACGGTTGCAAAGAGAAAGAACAACAAAAAAGATATTTTCGCCAAAAAGTTTAAAAGGCAAAGAGTCGACGAAAAAATGAGATGATTTTCTTATGCTTATTATACGTAATTGGTTCTGATGTTCGTCATTTACCTATAATTTCTGGGTTTACAGCCCATTGTTGGGCTGATCCCGTCGAGTGCATTCAAATTATTAGTTTATGTACGTTTCTGATTAATAGCGCCAGTTTTCATTATAATTTGTGTATTTTACAAGCTGGCCGGTGGTGAAATATGAATATGAAAATAGAAAAAAATCGACATTGATGTTTAAACCAATAACGATGGGCATGGGGTCTTCAAAAAATACCCAAAGTGGAAATCGTTATGCTCAATATTTATAAAGACACTGTATTTACTTATTAAACAATAAGCATAACATCCTAAATAGTAGCCAGGTCTTTTCATTTTTCTTGATGAAATGTTCTAGTTTACCGTAAAACTATTTCTAAAAAACTGTTTTCTACTGCCCAATTTCTCCTGAGTCATAATTTATGACTCATAATAAAATGCAAGTTACAAAAATCGAACTGATATTTTGAAGATATAACTTTTGATGTTGAATTTGCTCCCAGTTCTTGATCGGATTTTAAACTTAAAAGAATTCAGAACACGGAGTTCGAAAAAATTTTAGAGTATTTTTAAATGACTTACAGTAGTAATCATGTGTTGGTTCTGTGCGCGGTGGCTTTACATGGCTCTATAATGATAATGCTCTAAATAACTCCAATCTACGCAAGATATTCATCGCTTGGGACCACTTCCACGATCAGTATTGTGAGTAGTTTATCTCAAAATTCTGCATGAGTACGCAGATCTGCCATAAGTACAAGCGCTGTTTTGAAAAAGTTTTTAATTAATTCATATATCCCTTTATCACCTTTTGGTTAGAATGCGTAGCCACAACGTTAAAATCACACGTTTTAGAAAAAGTAGTGGCTACGCATTCTAACCAAAGTGATAAAGGATATATCAAACTCAAAAATGAATGTTTCTAGTTATTCATAATATGGATTTAAACCTAGATACTTCTGCAAAATGGAAATGATTAGTTAAAGAGTCGTCTTAGGTCGTTTAGCACCACGTGGCGCTAAAGATTATATTGTAGTAGATCCTCAAAACATGAACAGGTCAATTTAAAGTCATTTCAGCCTGGTTGTAGATTTGCGAAAACTGACGATAAAACTGAGTGGATGTGATGTGCTATTACCATGTGCTTTTTACCGCGTCACATAAACCTCTTTTCTTCAGTTCAAATAAAACATCAAAAATTGCAGGGTCAGAAAACGAACTAATTGGTCCAACTGCATGCAGAAGTTCTATATGGATTAAATGAGCAAACTCTTCAAAATATTGTAATGGAATTTCTATGTGTTCTAATTATATTGGATATTAACACACAAAATTTTTATCATAGTTTTCAGTTTTCTAAAAAGCATTTAATCAAATAAATGGAAAATGATGATCGTTTCCTCAAATATTTTATTTCTTAAAATACGTTTCATTGAAATTCCGATCTAATTTTCATTTCTCTGTCAAGCTATTTTGGCTAAGGAATCATTTTTTTTTGCCAATTTGCAACAAATAGAATTTATTTCGAAACAAATCAGCCTGTGAAAAATTGCAGATTTTTTACTTAGCTTCAGACAAACTACACTGTAATTCACTCGGAACTCATCTCTGTACCCTTTGAAAATCAATTTTCTCTTTCAGAAACCATTTTCAAAAAAAAACGATATTTTAATAAAAGGGAAAATTGATTAAAAGAGATAATAGTTTATTTAAAAAATGATTCACACAGAAAAATTGATTAAGCTAAAGTTGAAACAAATTTCGCTTGTTTTTTTTTTCATTTGAGGTGTAATTAGGCTGTCCGCACAAAAACTCTACTTTGGAATTTTGGGTTCGAAAGTGGTTTCATTTGGTGTAATATCTGTATCACACAGAATTTCATTTTTGTGTTATTTTTAGATTTTTGTCATTGTTGTTAAGTTTAAATCGTTTGGCATACATAATCATTGGCATTTATAAACTAAAACAAAATAGTTTATTAAATATGCTCCTTTGAAATTCCTCTGGCAATTACATTTTCGATATTTTTTTTCTAAAAGTAATTGCTGAATTAAAAAAAAATTGGCATGGAAAGCAATTTGTTTCCTAGATGAAAATCCATCTGGAAACACTCAAAAAGCAGCTTAAAATACTATTTTCAAGTTCACAACTGTCATAAATTGCTTTAACTCCTCGAGTCCGATTGCGCCAGCACACTTTGTTCCACGCGGGTATATGACATATATAATAAGGTAGCAAAAATCTGGAAATTAGCATTCAGTAAGGCTAAAAACTGGAATTCGTGGCCGAAAATTACCATTTTTATGGCGTAGTTAGTGGAGATTTTGACTCAGTACGGAAAAGCATACAAAATTCTTCGTCAAAGATTTTATGAATAGAAAAGCAAATTCCAAGGACCAAGTGAGATTACTAATCAGTAAACGTCGATGATAACGCTCTATCTATTAACAAATTATGATAAAACTAAGGTGCAATAGTTAAACATGAAACAAAAGTTATGCCAAATTTCGTAAATATACATTTTTTCTCTTGAAACCTTTTTATTCAGAGGTTTTACAGTACACCGGATAATTTTTTATGGAGACGCTTTTTTTGCCATAAAATAATTTTATTTCTCATAAGTGGTATATTACGCAAATAACTTACATGTATGTATCGTGAATATTCCTTTATCACACTTTTCTTATATCCCGGCCCTACTACTTAAAAACACACTTAGTTTGCTAATCAGGGCCAGGATATTAACAAAAGTTGATTAGAGATTATAAGGTTGTTCCAATTCACTCACCTTGTTGATGTTTTTTCGGAGATTTTTCCACCTGGAACAGCCTAGTGAATATCTTTGTTGTATTAAAAAAATATTGAATAGTAATCAATTTATATAACCTCCATAATTTTTCGGCAAAAATGTTCTGTCAAAGAAAAGTAGATTTAAGGGGTGGTGGTCGGTTTTTTGAGCCTTTTATAGAATTAATTTATGATACATAATATCGGTTATGACTAAAGTTGACCCAAGGAATCTCATGGTAGCAATTATTTTTTCAAAACAATCTAGAACAAATCTAGAATTTTCAAAATTCGAATATTTTTTTTGCTTTACCCGATAAAACCGGTATTCCACCGATGAATAACATTTTTTATTGGTAATATGACCAACCGAAACGATGCATGACATTAAAATTATCGGAAATGTCTTAATCGAATTCTAGAAATTTCAATTATTTTTAAGCCAAAATGTTAAACCTAATTATCGAATTTGACGCTGATTGGTTAACAATTTTGATTAGCTGTAAGCCAACTTTTTGATCAGTGAAATCTCAGCTTCAATTTGGTGTACTTTTAATTCGATCAGACGAACTAGTTTTTTCGAACTAGTAAATTTCAAAACGATGGTATTATCAGCATTTTCATCTTCAAAAATCGTGGTATCTTTACAAAAGTCTTTTATGTAATCTGTCTTATTATTTAAAACATCAGTATTAAAAGTTTTCCTTTAATCTACCCTAATGAGAAGTTCGACCCAATCTATTTGTTATGTTAACTTTTGACCACCAATTGTTCCGCGAGAATTTTTTTGTGAAGTACAGAATATACGTATAAGTTAAATCAACTATTTTAGAAAACTTGGTGGTTACATACGGAAACCATAGAAATGTATTTTAAAATTAGTTTTAAAAATGGTCCTTTTATCAAGATCTCAGATCTATGGTAGTTACTATGCACATTCTGTTGGTTTCCGGAGAAGTTACACATATCAAACTTTCAAGTATATGCTTAGGGGCGGCTCTTTCCGAAATTATTGCACCAAACCGGATCTCACGGTTTCCGATTTTGATGAGGCATTCAATTTTTTTCTAAATGAGATGTTTTAGGCCCAATTGAGACGATTTCAAGTATATTTGACAAATAGAAAGTTTTCGAAAAAATGTGTGTTTGCCAAAGATACTTCAAATGAACTCAATTGGTGATAGAATTGATTGAGGTATATTTGACCTTGAGCTTTTTTGATTCATAGAAAATCTTCTCTGTTTAGACGCTACTGGAGTACCTTAAGTCCGCTTGAGAGAGGATTTGCATCTCAAAGTGTACTTTAAATACTCAAGGATGACATACTTTTTTAGTCGTAAAATATATGGGAAATTTCATTATGCGCCCTTTGCGGAAGTATTTTCGATTTTCGCATCAGAATTTTATCTTAAAAAATATGAAACCAAGTGTTTTAGGTATACAAATAATTTTGTTTATACCGTAGAACTATTTAGATGTCCTGCGATAGAGAAGAAACGTTACATTTTGAAACTTTGTTTTTGATTGGCTTAGAATTGATTTGAATTTAGTTATTAAATGTGTTGATTGAAATAACCTCAAGATGATTATTGGACTGACAATGAAAACTGGGGCTCAAATCGTACGTTTTTTCCAATGCCAGTGAAAAATGGGACACACTGTTTATTTCACGGTTACGTTATACAATGTACAGTTACTGTACTACAGTACTAATGAAAAAAGGATCAATATTTTTCTTGACAGAATAAAAAATATTTTTGCTGTATTTAAATTTCCAATCCTCATGAATTTTTAAAAAGTTGTGTTTCGATTTAATTGTGTTACTAATTGATTGATTTTCATGTACTATTGACTCTAAGCTTTTCAAAATATGTTCTTTATTTTCAATTATCTCTTTTGGTAGAAAAGTTATATTGAATTAAGTTTATATTCACCGGAAAATCGTTGATTTTCTTGTGATATCTGTCCATTTAATCCTACTTTTTAATTTGTCCATTTTTTTCTGAAAACTGGTGTACTATTAAGTTTTTTCTTCAGATGAGATAGCTTGAGGAAGACAGCTTCAAAACATGGAACGCGCGCATATAAGAAATGCGCGTATGTTGCAATTACAACCTACGCTAATTCTCTATGTTGTAAATATCTGGTTAGCAATATTTATACCATGTAGCTACACCACTCTCAAAGTTCGAGCTCTAACCATGATATTCTTCGGAATATTAGAAAATAACCTTATACCAATATTTTTACAAAATTCTTATCCCCTTCAACTAATTTTACGAATTTTTTTACGAAACGGCCCGAAACAAAAACCATTTGATGTGAGTTTTACATTATGCGTTCCCTATACGGCGAAAAGTATTGATTTCTATGTTCAAAAATTGATACGCCAAATAAACTATCATTCCTAATTTTCACGTCAGATTAGCCTATCAAGGCATAAAACTCTCAAATTTATTTTCGGCTGATGCCAAACCTAAACAAACTGACGAAATTCTGACCACCAACTGCGTCTATCATTTTAAATTGTGGTGTTTTTTTGAGATATATTATATGTCTTGTTGTATTAAAAACACTAACTTGTTGAGCTTTCGATTTATTCAATCATTTTCGAAACTAAAAAAGAACTGAGAAAAGTTTCTCGCAGGTTAAACACAAAGTAATTTCGCACATGTTTTTTGATAGTAGCCTGCAATTGCATAATTGCATTAATTGCGTTAAGTACCATGAGTCCCTAGAGGAAAAATACAGTACGGCTCCGAGCCTAACACAGTTAAGAAACCATTTATATGAGCATTTTACAGCTCTATCAAAAATTGCCTAACTGGCATGAAAGAACGGCATTTGAAGGTTTAATGATAACTCAGTTACAACCTACGCTTAATAAGCACTAAAATATAAAAATCTAATTGATTTGTATTTGTATGCCCGTATAAACGATCGTTTGAACAGAAGAATAGTAGGCCTTTTATATGCAATTTCGAGGCCTACTATCAAAAAACATGTGCGAAATTACTTTTGTGTTAACCTGCGAAACTTTTTCTCAGTTTCTTTTTATGTTTCGAAAATGATTGAATAAATCGAAAGCTCAACAAAGTTTTGTTTTATACAACAATCATTTTAAATGTCGTTGTCTGAGTCATTATGTTGGAATGACCGCCCGAACTATCAAAGCCAGAGCAACGGAACATAGAATCCGTTTTCAGCCAAGGGAATTACTATCATATAACACAGTTTTTTTTTCAATTCATAAAGACTAAAAATATGATAAGCTTTCGATTTATCATTTTCAAATCAGAATAAAGAGTTTTAGAAAATATTCTCGCAGGTTAACATAAAGTAATTTCGCGCTCAAAAATGATTAGAAATAGTAGGCCTCGAAATTGGGTTATTAAAGGCCTACTATTCTATCTGTTCATAAGGGTCATTTATACGGGAAATACAAGTACAAATCAAATTTGACTTTTTGTATTAAGTTGTTTAATCAACGTGGGTTGTAACTGAGTGATCATGAGACCCTCATAAGCAGTACGTTCATGCCAATTTGGCAATTTGTGGAGAGTCTGTAAAATACCCGTAAAGTGATTTTCTACGTTCGGTGAGGTTCGGATCCTGACCATATTTTGCTCTTAAAACACCTAAGTATTCTTCACAACCATATATATTCGATATGGTCAAAAATGTGTGAGCTAGCACATCTATTGTGCTCTTGATTCTGTTTTTAAGAAGTCTACTAGTATGATCAACATAAGTTTGTGAACAAACACAAGTAAACAAATAGACTGTATTTGGGGTGAAAAAAAGGGGCTAAAGGGCTTCAAACGCGGCAATATAACATTTTTCAAAGTTTGTCTTAAAACAAATTTTAACTCGGTAGTTGGCGTATATTTTCTGAAATATATCTTATTTTAGTAGCAATTCCGCTACATTTGTAACTTGTAAAAGGCAGCTCAAATAGAAAAAAGTGAGATCAGGGTTATTTTCGTCTGCTAGACGTAATGCTTTGTTCGGGTTAGGCCCAAAATCCCATTTTTATTTCGGCCCTTTATAACCCAATTTCGAGGCCTACTATTTCTAATCATTTTTGAGCGCGAAATACTCTATGTTAACCTGCGAGAATATTTTCTCAAACTCTTTATTCTGATTGAGAAATGATGAATAAATCGAAGCTTATCATATTTTAGTCTTTATGAATTGAAAAAAAAAGCCATTAATATGTCTCGAAACAACCAAAACAAATATACACAGTTGCCCAGATTATATCACTCGTCTTAAGGAGTACTGTCGCATTTAAAGACTCGGACATGAAATTTTCTAGATTATCTGTAAAAGGTTTTTTCTGAAATATGGACAAAATAAGTGATTCAGATTGGAATGTCTTTTTATTTTCATTTGTCGTAAAAAAAGTATTTTCATATTCAGTGTGATTTTTTTCAAATTTTGGAAATTTCTGAGAACTTGAATCGGGGTTTCCAAAAAGACGAGATACAAAAATGCAAATTGTGGAACTCGGGGCTTTGCACGTATCTTTAAGTATCGTATACATACCAGTTTTAGGTTTCTGCCGTCAAAATCCAGGGAGGACTAGTATTTTCCCCGAGACACTCTAAATAAGGCCAAAAAACAGTTTTTTGCTCATTTAAGCGCCGGATGAAATTTTTTGAGTTAAACGGAACTCGGGTTTCTGCTCACGTTCTCTGTGGTCAATAAAAGTTATAAAAGTATTCTCTATCTTCAAAACTCAGGGAGGAATAGGCTTTTGAAGTGAAAATAGTGCCACTTTTGAAAGGTCGTTCTTGATTGGTCGGCAAATCAGAGAACTTTGATTTGTTTTGTGAAAGCAAGATTAATGTTCAATTATCCCTAAACTGAATTAAATATGTTCGTGCTTTTCTAGTACTTCATTGAGGCGACGCTGAAAACCCTGTTTTGGCCTTAAAATCCGACCAGTACTCCCTTAAACAAAACTTTAACCAAATTCCCTTAACAAACGACGGAAAAGAGCTTAAAGAAGAGAGTAAAGGACCAATTTTTTATGCAACATTTTAGAGTTTTGCAAAAAAGTTTTAGATCTTACTACGGTACGACCGTCGAAGAGCTGAGTCATTCTTTATACGAATTTTACGACCAGATTTGAATAACCAAAAAGATCTTCGCTTCTTTTCACTATTCTAAAGTGGGCAATTTTTAAATACTCTAATTTAACCTAGCCCGCAATTCTCAATTAACTTTTCGCGATGAATTCCAACATATTGTTTTCGCGCACTTCCCCTTCTTGAGTCAATCTGTCCTCTTCAACAACTTGTGAATCATGATTATATTATTAGTGCGAAAATGCGCCAAAATTCTCGGTATAAAAGCCAGCAGTACTTTCTGAACATTTAGTCCTAATTAATACTGATGATGCAATAAATGCGCAACGTCTGTTATATCCTTATTTCATAAATCCCTATGTGTCGTTCAACTTAACATCGAAGTCATTTGTTCTCCTTGATGTGCGTGGGTTGTGATTTTAGTGTTTTCGAAAGGTGATTATGACGCATTCATGTTTTGAATCGAATCGTCCAAAAGAAAAATAAGAGGTTTTTTATGGAGATGGACATCATTCAGTATAAGGATTCTTCTTGAACAGCTCAATCATGGATTTGATCAGAATTATACAGATGAACGGAATCTATAATTCTACAAGGGCTATTTCAGATTGCGGTTTCTGAGCGTAGGTTGACATATTTTAGACTCTGATTGGTCCTCAAACATTTAAAAGACATGTCAAATGAATTTAAGACTTAATTATAATACAATTATTGAATGGCGAGCTTCTCAGAGAAAGTATCTGAAAAACCATATTCTTCAGAACCACTTTAATATCGGACGTCTTTCTATGAAAAAATTGGTTCATTGGAAGATAGTAAATGAAGTGTTTTGCCAAAAGATAAATAAAGACGTTAATCCATGGATTAGGGATAAGGGAACTTTCCGGTGATTTTATCGCCAAAATCGCGCCTTTTCGCATAAACTGGATATAACGAATCATGAATTTCTGAATTGTTTTTTACTGATAGACGGTATCGCAACGGCCGCGGATAATTGTTACTTTAGCACACGTTCAAATTGACTAATCATCAAATGTTAAGAAAAAAGTGGCGTTTAAGGGAGTACTGGTCGCATTTTAAGGCCAAAATTCGACATATTCACGATGTATTTATTTCTAAAAACTAAAGCGTATGAGCAAACCGAAAATGCTAATTTGTAGATTCTATCCTTAATCTTGCAAAAATACACCATAAATTATTTTTGATCATACACCAATAGGTACAGTCATCGTAACAAGGTGACATTTTCCAAACTTGTCACAAACTATCTCCTCCAGACAGGTATATCAAATCGCGAGCTCAAATTTTCACAGATCGTAACGGTAGATACTGCGCAATCTTTACATGACGACCTATTATCGATACGGCGGGGGGGGACTGAACCAATCACTTAGAACGCCAAATAACCGCGATTTTTCACAATTTCAGACCTCAAAATCTATCTTCCTCTAGGAATATATTTTGCAAAATTGAGCTCAATTTTACCAAGTATTCGCTAAGAACAATGTTAAAGAGATTACACGAGGCTTTTTTGCCCATTTCCAGCTAAAACTCGAATATGATTTTTGTTGGTCATGTTCAATAATTTCCGAAAAAAAAAGTGCTTCGATTTTTTTCGAAAGTAGGCTCAAAAAAGCCAGTGAAACACTGTGAGAAAGTTGGCTTACCGTCAAGTTCGATATTGTTGAGTTTAGTTGGCTCAAATCTGAGCAAAACGTTATTTTTAACTTCATTCTTTTTTATAAAAATAATACTTAGAAAATAATCGAAAAAATGCGGAAATTTCGAAAACAAAGTTTTTGATGATTGGGTTTTAGTACACTTAATTATACCCCTTATCAAGGCCGTAACGTTTTTCATTTTTTTAACGCCCACTATTAACCCACATTACTCATTTTTTGGTAATCTAATTACCAGCTCGACTCTGGAGCGCTTCCAAATTTATGTAGTTGCCTGATTATCGCGATTAAACTTGCATATTTTTTAAACAGCATTCAGAAAATATGTAAACATGCTTCAAAAAAGTTAGAGTGGCTATTTTTTTCGTTTTTATTCACAGATTTATTCACAGATCGTTTTTATTCACAAATTTTAATAATATTTTGAATTTTTTTGAAAATTTCACGAATTCAAAAATAAAAGTTCGAACTCAAATCTTTCCTAAAATAGATAAAAAATGATTTTTATGAGCTGATACACATTTATTCTGGTTCAGCTAATGATAACAAGCACAAAAAAATAAGCCAACTAATTATTTTCGTAAGTTAAATTGACGCCAGTCTGCCACATCGCTGCTACCCCCTTAAGTTTGGAACTTAACCTGGACTGAAGTTGGGAAAAGGATATTGTTAATTTGATGGAAAAGAATTTGATGAACGGTTGATTCAATACTACTCAATCCATGTTGAGTAAGCCCTGGAAAAATAGATTGATTCAATACCAAGAAATTTCAACCTGGTGGTAAGTCCGCTCGATGTCGGCTGGCAGAAATATTTAGCCCGACTCTGTCCGTCCGGGTTTTCTGTGCAAAGTCATACTAGTGTGAAAGTGCAGCACCCTTTCGAATTTATTTCCGTCCCTTTCCGCCTAAGGAAATACATCACTTTTAAAAGTCTAATTATATTTTTTCGATTGCAAAGACAATAAAGGCGCTAAAAATAAATTGGTTCAGTCCAAAATCATCTTCAACTATACTTGTTAAATAGAGTCGCTAATTGTTAAATTTGACATTTCACACTATTTGGCTAATTGTCAAAATATATATTTTCATTTAACTTTTCCGAGGAGGAAAGCCGAGAGAAAAAGTTTAAATGGATTTGCCAGAGTCAAGAAGACCGATTTGGTATTGTTATATCTATTATAAATTGGAAGAATTCAAAGATTTGGATTAAAATTTTCGAATAATTTTACTTCTGTTTATCGTTTTATCTGCGTTTTTAATAAAACTTTCCAACGAAATATGACTGATGATAGATTAAAATGATTTTATTATTTTTTAATGCAAAGTCACTGCTTGTATTAACTTTATTTCAAGTATGTACACTGTACAGTCCCTAACGCTTAGGCTGGCCGCGGTTGTCCCCTAAGGCGAAACTATACGTTTCTCGTAAAAAGTGCTAATCTCAAAAAATTTGAAAACTTCAATTTCTCCAAATCCAGATTTTTTTGAAAATTTTGAGCACGGCCTCTGATTGGTTCTCGCAAAAAATGCTCAAAAATAGGTTTACCGACCAATCAGAAAGCTGACCACCATTTTTGGAGATTTTCGTGATAATTATAAATTAAAAAAAATTCTGGTCACGTGAATAATCTCAAATTCCGGCTTTGAACTTCATTTTTGATGCTTAACAAGATCTACTTGCAATTTTGCTAAAATTCGAAAATTGCCTTATGATTCATAAGTTATGAAGTCCCTCCCTATCTTTGAAATTAACATCATTTTGGTCCGTTCTTGCTACCTTGGTCCTTACACTTGCGCGTTTTAATAAAATGTGTTTAACTCAAAATACGCGTAAGTATTTGTTTAGTGTTCACAAAAAAAAACAGTCCAGTGACGCTTCTAGTTAAAAAATTTTTCGATAATCGACTGAATTTTTAAAAAGCGGTTTAGTCAAACGAGTCTTTATTTTTTTTCTAGAACATATCAGACTATCGCTTCGAGACAGAAAAATATTCGTCTCACATTTATATACCTTGAGAAGAGTTTATAAAAGATTTTAGTGAGAGAAACTCTTGAAAATAAGGTATTTATTAAAATAACTGTTATTTTAGCTCATATTTCAACAAAGAGAATAATCCGCCACGCGAACATCCAACCCCTAAAACATAAAATTGTTTATCAATTACCTGTGGGATTGTCATAACATTTAAAGAAAAAACATGGCTCCGGAGCGATGTAATATTTTTATGTTATCGGCGGTTAACTCGGACTATGAAAAATGAAAAAAATGATAAAATCCCGCGCAACTTTTTTCTAGGCTATCACAGGACATTACTTCCTGAAGGAAAAAAACGCGTTGAAATTACACGCTAAAAGAAAATAACAGAAAGAGAAAAATATAAAAGAATTACTTCGAAAAACGCGGTTTTCTGATTTTGGGAGTTTTTGACGCGTCATTTTCTAGATAGTCCGCGGCCAGCCTACTAACGCTTCTGAATACGTTAAAGAAAAAAGTTTATTTCGTTTAATTCTAATCAGAAGTTTTTAAAATACAATTGTTTTCGATATTTTTCAAACTTTATCCGAAGACAATTCCAACCATTGCTTTTCATATGTCTGATCCCTATGTGCTATCTAAGGACTTAATCAAAATGTGAACGGTGTAGACACCCCATTTTCTAAAGAGTATCACTCCGCTTGGGAAAACGAATCGTTTTAAACGATGTAAGTTTAACACGATGCTGCATCGTCGATGCAAGGAATAAACTCTCCGAGATTACCAAGAAGACAAAATGCGCAGTCAAGTTGCTAAAATAGCCTATTATTTTGTGTTTTTATTTGAAAGTATTCCCAAATTTATAGTCAATGTGAAATTATAACACTTATCTAGCTCATCGATAATTTTTTCCCTTATCGATAATAAATCCATTATATATCCCCCGTTCACACTTTGCTTAAGATCTCGGCCCTGTGTGGCAGGCTTCCGATTTTTTCATCCCTATCCCGTTTTATCCCCCAAAACAGGATAAAAACGGGATAGGGATGAAGGGATAGATTATCCTTTTTTATCCCGGGTCCGGGATAGTCTTATCTCTTTTTATCCCGTTTTTGTAAATACGAATACAATTTTAGCATGCAGACGGAATTACGTGGGGGTATATTTGAAGGTAGAATATTGTGGTATTTTGCGGTATTTTCGATGACTCATCACCTTCCGGTTTAACCGGAAGTGAGGTTAAAATTGTGTTAATTTATTTATATATTACTTGGGGGTATATTTGAGAGTAAAATAATCTCAATAAAAAAATTGGCGGTATTTTTGATGACTCATCACTTCCGGTAAAACCGGAAGTGAGGTTAAANAGAAAAATTCGTTATTTGCGATGATCATCACTTCGTTATAACCGGAGTGATTTGAAATTTGTGTTTATTTCAGTTTATATATTTACTTGGAGTTATTATTTTGAGGGTAAGACTAATCTCAAAAAACAAGTGCGGGTATTTCGATGACTCGAGTCACTTCTGGTTAAGGGGTATTGTCTGTGAAAAAGTTTTTCTGGAAGTGGAGAGTTCGACTAAGTCGACGAAAAAAAATTGATGGTCGTGCGTTGCGAGCTTTTATAAAGTGTTTTCGTGCTAGCGCCATCTCTAGGGAATTTACCCATTCATTGAGAAAATCACTCTCGCGCTCTAACCAGCCATTTTTCTCTCCAAAACACAAGACTGCACTATGTCTAATTATATATTGCACCTAATAATCGATACTTTATATTTTCTCTTTTGTCTAGTAGACAAAAATGTTTAATTTTGTTCTTTATTTTTTCATAAAGACATTTCTGGTATGACAGAGCTCTAAAATATCAACCAAATTGAAATTATAATTTCACCTATATTCCTGTCCATTTTTGGGATATCACCAGTCTTGTCGAATTAGGAGACGTTTTATTCCAAAATTAGATAATAAAAAATCTGGAATTCCAAATTTGAATTATTTTTCGAATTTTAATTTTTTAGTTGGAATTATTTATGATGTACAGAAATAATTTACAGAAGCCAAAGTGAACAAAAGAAGCAAAAAATATAAAAATTTAGTTCAAAAACCACGTCAGTCATAAATGAAGTTAATAGAAAGTTAATAAACAGGAAAGTTCTTTGAGTGCTCAGTTTAGTTCGATCACTTTGCTTGGTAACAGGCATCATTGTCTGATTGCACTCTGATTTTTTTTCTTTTTTAAATTTAGTGCCTTTTTTGCCATTGGTTTTGCTGACCAATCATGTATTATTGAGAGCATGTCGAATTAACCCGAGCACCAGTACGATCCTGATTTTCCAACTTTATTTCTCAAGAGAGTAACGAATTCATATACCGATTTTAATCATTGGTATTATAATTGAGCTGCAACTTCTGCTTCTGTTAACGCGGACTGCCGTATATTGTGCTCAACATTTTTGAACAGTATTGTGACCACAAGTGAGCATGAGATGGCCCTCAATATGGCGTACATTAGCAGGTCTATAAATGTTTGTAATAAATGTCAAAGTTACAAAATTCTTCAATAATACGTTTTTTATAAGTTCAATAGCATCTTTTTTCAACTTAGGCATCTTGAAAAAATTACCGCAGACAGTCAAACTACAGGCCTGTATAATTTCAACATTTTCACCCTAAAGGTGATCCAACATAGAATTTATCGCTTAAAAAAGTTTCTGGCTATTAATTATGCTTATATTTACTTTAGACACAAAAATTAAAAAAATACACCGTAAAATAGGCTCCCGAAATGTATAGGAAGTAACTCCAAAATACTATTCTATTCTGATATGAGCATTTTCTGAGAATGCTATCCTTAGGCAAAAAACTTTCATATTTTTGAGGTTATCTACCTGTATTTTAAAGTTTTTTCAAAAACTAACCGTAGATTTATTAGTTTAGTTTCATAAGCTTAATTGTCCTACAATGAACTTGATCTGATATGTAACTTAACCAAAAAAATCTGTACTAAAGTTTTCAAGTTGGGCGCCCCTCTGGTGGGAAAAACCACTTTATAAAAGTCGCAACCATCACCAATCTATTTTTTTCGTCTCGGCTTAGTTTAGAACTCTCACTTCCAGAAAAAACTTTTTCACAGACACTACCCCTTAACACCGGAGTCAGTAAATTGTGTTTATTTATTTATATTAATAACTTGGGAGTATATTGAGGGTGAATATCACAAAAATAATTGGTATTTTTCGGATGAGCTATCACTCCGGTTTAAACCGGAACGATGACGTTAAAAATTGTGATTTATTATTTAATATCATGGGGGTATATTTGAGGTATAAACTAATTAGCAAAAATGGGTATCGATAACAATCGTTCGAGTGAGTAAAATTGTGTTATTTATATATCACTCGAATATTTGGAAACATTAAAATGTCGGTATTTTCGATGAGTCTTCACTTCGGTTAACCGGAAGAGAGGTGTAACAATTGTGTTTATTTATTTATATATCACCTTGATATATTTGAAGTAAAATATTGTCAAAAAAAATTTGTGGTGGTATTTTCGATGACTCCTGGTTAAATCGAAAATCAGGTTAAATTTTACTTTTATGAGTTCATTTATTTATGAAGGTGGATTAAGAAGTTAAAATGAATTTAAAAAAGAGGCATTTTCGATAAATGGTCACTTCCTGTTCAGTTCTCTTAAAACTTAGTTTTATTACTCATATAATACGCAAAACTGGATTCGAAAGTAAAATAATTGACAAAAAAAATTGTGTCATTCACTATTGACATTCACAATTGCAAATTCTAGATTTTTAAATTGTTACATTTTTAAGGTCATTTCTGTTTAATCTTGAGAATGATAATACATCGACACTACTGTGGTTCTTGTTTAAGCGGACACAAGTCTTAGCGGACAAAACCGGCAAAACCTACGCATTTTTATGAAAAAACCTCGAAAACCTAAATCTAAGCGGACAAAACCGGATTTTTTCGAAATATTGAAGAAAATGTCAAGCTTTTATTTTAAGAGGGTTGCGGTCGCACTCTTTTTTGGGTACTTTGGGCTGAAAAAATTGCACGAGAGTATTTTTTTTGAAAACATTGAAACTCACTTTTCGACCAGAAAAACTCGAAACTCGCGATTCTTTAGAATTCAACAAGCAATTTTAAAATTCTGCTTCATCATTTTAACCTTAACATATTTCTCCATCTTTTCCCAAATTAATACTGCATTCATGAAATGTAACCTAGGAGGAGATAGATTTTGAATAGCAAAAACCTTGAAATTAAGCGGTTTTTCGCTCTCAAAAAATTTTACTCTCAAATATACTTTCTTGTAATCTATGATTAAATAAACACACTTTTTACTCTACTTCCGGTTAAAACGGAAGTCATGATTCATCGAAAATACCGCCAAATTNTTTTTGACAAAAATTCACTCTCAAATATACCCTCTTGTATTCTATAATTAAAAAAACACACTTTTCACTCGACTTCCGGTCAAACCGGAAGTCATCATGTATCAAAAATACGACCAGATTTTTTTTTGACGAAATTTAACCCCCAAATATACTTTTTCTATATTATATAATTAATTAAACGCAATTTTTAATCGACTTCCGGTTAAACCGGAAGTCATCATTCATCAAGAATACCGCCAAATTTTTTTGACTTAATTTCACCCTCAAATATACCCTCTAGGATTTTATAGAAAATTAAACACAATTTTTACTCGAGTTCCAGTTTAACCGAAAGTCATGATTCATCGAAAATACCGCAAAAATTTTCGGACTAAATTTTACCCATAAATATAGAGTAAAACTACTGAAGAGTGTTTATATTTATGATTATGCAAAAAGGGGATAGGGATAGAAAAGGGATAAAAAGGGGGATAGGGATAGAACGGGATAAACAGCGGGATGGGGAGAAAACGGGATAAGAGGGGGATGGTACTTTCCATCCTTATCCCTCTATGGCTCTGAATTTTCCATCCCTATCCCCCTCTATCCCCCTCGGTTTATCCCTATCCCTTTTGGAAGCCTGGTCAAGACTTGACGATCGGTGTGATGAAATTTAGTACTATTTACGATCGGTGACGTAGTTAACAACTTAACAAGAGCTTTTCGATGTGAACTTATTTGGGACTCGTATGATGAATCTGTCACTGTTTATTAATTGATTTACTATGTATATTTTTGTTGTCAGGACTCTCGACTTTAAAGCCTTTGATTGTCGCTTAAATGTTTCATGAGAAATTATTATTAATTGAGAAAGAATACTATTCTGAGAAAATTGTTCGTGAATCCAACAATTCAAGACAAACCTTTACTCACCGTTACTTGTTTTAAATTGGCCACATCAGAGTCAGGATCCTAATTTTAAGCAAAAAATAATACAACGGTTGTATTACAAGGGTTGTATTACAACCTGAGTTTTCTTGTTCACAGCGTTTTGTTCGTCCGCCGGTTAGACAGGCATGTTCAATTTCACCTTGATTTAAGATCGTTGATGACTCATTTCTGATGACTCATTTTTGATGACTCATTTTTGATGACTCATTTTCAAACGTTTATTTGTCCGTGAAGGCGATTTGTTTGTCCACAAAAATAACGTCTTCAAAATCTTTGTTTACTGAAGGCGTTTTTTTCGTCCACGTTTGACTGTCTACCCAGCGGGCGAAAAAAACACAGTAAACAAGGAAAATCAGGCTGTACATATTTATCATACATACATTATTTGTATTTCATTCAAAAATATTGATAAGCTAGAAAGAATCGCATTCGTAAATCATCGATTAAAAAAAAACATTTATTTTAATTTGACCACATCAAGTTACATCGGAGTCGATTATTTCTAATTTTGACGAAAATCATTAAATTTGGCAAATTTTTTGAGAGCCCGTTTTGCCAAATTACTGTTTTTGTGTCAACTTTTTCGACTAAAATTATTTTCTGTTCTCGCTCATTACCTGAAGATGAATACAAATTCGAAACGTGTTGTAAAAAAATTCTATTTTTAAATAGCAAATTATTATATATAACGATTAAATGTTCCATCCGAAACTATGAATAGACCAAAAAGAATGTCGTCCGGGAATCATAAAATTAGAAATTAACTGTTTGATTTCGACCACATCAGAGTCATTTTTTTAATTTTTAAGAAAAAAAAAACATTTTTTTGCGAGATTATCAATATATGCCAGACAGAAAATCGTCCATGAATCATGAAATTACAAAGAAAAATGTATTCGAATTCGACCACATCAGATAATATTGCTTTATTTTTGAGGAAATTATTTCATAGTTCCTACGAAACTATCAATGAGCCAGACAAAATAGCGTCCATAAATCGTAAAATTAAATAATAAATTTATTTTAGTTCGACCACATAAGAATCGTGTTTTTTCTTGACGAACAAAATTTGATTTGTCATCTAAAACTAGCGATTAGTCAGAAATAATAGCGCTTGTGAATCATAGAATAAAAAAATTTCTGAATTCGACCACTTCAAAGTCGATTTATTTATTTTGCGGAAATAATTTAATATGCCTTTATCACCTTTTGGTTAGAATGCGTAGCCACAACGTTAAAATCACACGTTGAAAAGAGTAGTGGCTACGCATTCTAACCAAAAGCTGATAAGGGGATATGTCATGCGAAACTATTAATAAGCCGAAGAAAAAAGCATTTTCAAATCATAAAATTTCACAAAAAATTATTTGAATTCGACCATATCAATTTTTCATGCAAAAATATCATTCAGCCAGAAAGAAAAGCGTTCGTGAATTTGAAAATTAAAAAAAAAACTTTTAAATTTTATCACATCTAAGTCAATTTTGTCATTTACACGAAAATTATTAAATATTTTCTGCGGAAGTATCAATTAATAACATCGTCCGTTAATCATACAATTTCAACAATTAATTTATTTGAATTCGATCTCATACTAGTTAACTTCTTCATTTTAACGAACATGTTTCCATAACTGAAATAAAAATCATTAATTCAATGCGACCACATTAAAGTGTATTTCTTAATTTCTGGGAAAATCATTCAATTTTACTTGCAAAACTATCAATAAGTCAAAATAAATAAAACGTCGGTTGATAATAAAATTATTTTAATTCACCACATCAGAGTCAGATTTTCACAGTAGATACCAAAATCCTGCAACATTCAACTTACTCGTGAAAAATTATAAGACCGTTTAAGACCCTTGCGATGCTTTTGCAAATTCGGTTTGTGTCACTGCCACAATTGCCAATTTATTACAAGCTCAATGTGAATGCGGTACTGGATACGAAAATAATGGAGGTGCAGCTCTAACCTGTGTGGATACTAATGAATGCACAAATGGGTCAGATGATTGCAATCAGACCGAAGACTGTGCCAATAATGACGGAAGTTTCACTTGCAGTTGTAGAACTGGATATGTCGCAAATACAGATGCAGAAACTAGTGCTCTGATCCCATGTCGTGAGTAAAAACGTAAAAATTACGAAAAGAATGACCGTTTGCTTTAAAAAACGTTATAATCAAGTGGATCGCTTTGTTTGCGTTAATTATCACCAGCTTTTTAATATAAAAGATTATATTTGTACTTTTCTTTCAATCGTGACGTCAGAATTTATCTCATTTTGTAAAAATAGTGTCCCGGTCTGATATTTTTTTGTCTTAAAGAGATTAATTTTAACAGCATCGAAATATGACACGCTTTTAGGAAATTTTGAGGTTTTTTCAACAACTCGGACAAAAATTAGGGAAGTCGCGATAACCAAAGTTGGTTTTTTTATTTGAATTTCCATTCTCGACGACTTATAAAAATTGTCCATTACACTCAATTTATTAATATAGAATTCATATTTTCATACGCAGAAATTCATATTGTAAAATGATTATTTAGTCGCGCAAATTCCATCAGAAAATAATTTGTTAGTGAAATGGTGAAGAAATGGTAGATAGATTTTTCGAATAATAAGTCATCTGAAGCGTGAAGAGTGAAAATTTTCCACCAATGAGCGGCAATTTATTTAAATATGATCAAACGCGCTCACTGGTTTGTGAAAAATTACAAAGTGCACATGTTTTTCACACGATTACATCTTTTTTATAGTTATTTCATACCTATCCGCTTTTATTCTCATTTTTTGCTTTCAGTCGAAGTTTATTCTGAAGACTGTGTCTTTGGTGCCTGTGCTGTGGAAACTTGTGGAGGAGAAGTTATCACTTGTACACGTACTTGTGTCAATGGTGTATTCGGAGATGTTGGATGTGCTAGCGGTGATGAATTAATGTCACATACGTGTGATTTGCTCCCTTGTGGTACGTACTAGTTGATTTCATTTATAAATCAGTAATCAAGCTGTTCCACTTAAAGGGGTGGCATAAACTCGCCATCCTGGAGTCAATATAACTTACGAAAATAGTAAGTCAGTATATTTTTTCATGCTGAGTATAGTTAGTTGAACCGATTTCAATATGTTTCAGCTTCATATAATCATTTTTATCCATTTTAGGAAATATTCGAGTTCGAGTTTTCATCGTTCAAATCGTAAAAATTTCTAAAAATCAAAGCATTATGATAATTTTGCGCTTTTTTTGTCCAGATTTTTTTTTGTTTTAATAACTGGAATCTGTGGGTAAAAACCAGGAAAAAAGCCACTTTAACTTTTTTCATGGATTCCCACATATTTTCTGACCGCTGTTTGAAAAATCATAAAATTTTTGTTTTTCATTTATATCGATTTTTTAAGAAAAATTATGAAAATTTTCCCCAAATCTAGTCCAAAATTTTTTATTCGTTGTTTTTTGAACTCTCTATAAAAATCATGCAGAATCACATATTAAATGTTTTGGTATCTATTAAATCGCCGTATGTCAATTAATCGGTAGGTCACGCGATTATCATTTTGAAACTGTTGATGAAATTTTTGACACTTGACTGTACACTTGATAAGTGCCGTTCGGCACTGAATTTTTGAAAATTTTATGGTTGCGAAAAATTTCCAATAAAATTGTGGGTGTAGTAGGTGTCATTTTTTTGATAGTCAGGACATTTTGAAGATCAAAACGCAATTTAAGGTCAATTTTTATCTCAAAAAAAATTGTTTTTCTCTACTTTTTGCCAATTTTCACCCTTTTTCATGGAAAAAAACTTTGATATTAAAGAAATTTTCAAATGTGCAGAATTTTAAGGAGACTTTTTGGTGGAGTACACCTGAAAATAAATGAAGTTTATTAATAACCTTTTAAAAAAAATACTAATCGGGTTAAGTTGTAAATGGATGTACAGTGAAAAGTGTTTTTTTATATTTTAGACTATACTTAGTTATGTTTAGAAAATAAAAATGTGATCGTTTTTAAGAATGAAAATTTCAAATGAGGAGCCTGATGTAGCTGAATCTGTTAGCAAAGTTACCCAAAGGATAAAAAAAATACTCAACTTTAATAAAAGTTATGTAACATAATTTATGTCAAGAAGTAATTTGACTTTAATTACAATACCAATCGGGGCTATGTTGAATTCACGACATTATTGAGCGTGAGCACAGCTATTGTGTTTTCTTAACTTGGCCAATGAGTGACGCGCATTCTAAACACACAACTCCGCAAACCCCTCATGCCTATTGTATGACAATAAATATTAACTCATTTTGACAAAGACGCAAAAGTGCCGTTAGCAATTTAAAATTTTAAAGACTAGAGCATTCTTTTATTTGCGTTGAATTGCAATCTCGTAGCGTTAAGAGTCAATCAAACAAGAAAAATTGTCACGGACTTGAAAGTCATGTTACAACAGGGTCTATTCTTGATTTGTAAGATATAATAGATCAAATATTATTTTGTATAACTTTTCGATTTATTCATTTTCAACCATCATTATATAATAAAAAAGCGGCGCGCAGATTTCAACTCAAAAATCTTTTGAATTTTGAAGTGTAGAACAGCTTTTATGTTATGAATGTACAGCTTTTATACAATCCTAATGTTGTACCTGTCGAGAGGGTACGGAACAACTGCCCACTCATTTTTTTTGACTCGTAAATATTTTGCAGATTACTACTCGGAGTGGCGCCTTTGGGAGTGAGCACAATAAATTGGGCCTTTAAGATTTTGAGCAATTCAGCCATACTTAACCCGTGTGAGCACAACACCTATATATAGGTGACTGCATATTTAAAATCATCTAAAATATGCAAAAAAACCATCGTAGAATTGTCTCCTTCGAATACATTATAAAGAATTTTGCAGGGATTTCAAAAAAGTGACTTATTTTTTTTTNAGTGTTCCGCCGAAAACTTAAATGTGCACGGAAGCGCTCTCACAATTTGCTCGGTGGACCCAATGACTGGTTGGGCGCGCGACGGTACCTGTAAATTATATCCTGGTGATCGAGGAACTCACACAACTTGTGCAAAACTAACAACAGAATTTCTTGTGTACCAAAAATCAATGGGGAATAATCTGATGGATCCAACTTCATGGGGATTTCCTGGCCTCAAGGAGGGCGACCAGTGGTGTTTGTGTGCTGGTAGATGGAATCAAGCTTTTGAAGCGTATACGAGAGGAGAAATTAGTAGAAATGGAGTACCCGAGTTATCACTTAACGCAACACACATGAAAACGGCTCAAATGGTGACGGGTGGAATGAAAACTATCGAAGATTTTGCTTTGAAAAATAAATAAAGTAAAAAATTAGTTCTGAATTTCACCTTCAAAAATATTTTTGGCTCATTATACAGTAACTCTTAATGGAGGTTAATCATTTTCTACTTAAAAATCATTAAGGGTATCCCGGCTCCTACATTTTATGCAGTTATTATGTCTTAAAAATGCACCAAATCAATGGTTTATGTTTTGAACGCATAAAACAACCCAAATGACAACAAAAAATTTTTCGTAAATTTTGCGTTTTTTCGATTTTTTTCTAAGTATTTTTCTCAAAATTATGTTCAAAAATAACGTTTGTGTCAATTTGACCACTAAAACTTCAAAATATCGGGTTGACGTAAGCCAACTTTCTCTTCAGTGTTTCCCCAGCTTTCTTTTGGGCCTACTTTCGAAAAAATCGAAGCACATTTTTTTTCGGAAATTTTTCCACGTGACCTTCAAAAATTCATATTTTGAGTTTGGGGTCAAAATTGAAAAAAACGGCTCCTCAGAAGTTTTTATTTGTTTCGAGCTACCGTTTACAAAAATTTGAGTGAATTTTGAAATTTAACCTAGGAGGAGATAGATTTTCCGATAAAAAAAGTCAAAAAACCGGTATTTTGGACCGGTTTTTTACATATTCTAGNATTAAGTACGGTTTTTTTGAGAACTTAATGACCTTTAAAACTTAAATCAAGGCTTTATCTCCATTAAGTATTTTTGGACTTAAATATTTTTTTTCACTATTTAATGGAAAAAAAGTATTTTTTTTTGTGATTAAATAGAAAAATATTTAATGAGAAAAAAGTATTTTTTTCGTAATTAAATAGAAATAATTTTTTTTGTACGTTATCAAAATTTTTTTATTTTCATTCAATTGAAATGATGCCTTTTNTAATAATATTCACAGTAAATGAAATTAGGACAAGTTTTATTATTTTCTGTCCTTGTCCTGTCCTCAACTCCAGGAAAGAAATTAGGACAGGTTTCATTATTACGGACAAACCCATTTGCTGATTAATATAGACGCCATTAAAAAAAAATCAGTTAATTTATATATTATTGAAGAATCAAAGGGTATAATTTCAACAATTATAGAAAAATCATAGGAGTTCAAATAAAAATTTAATTTCAGAGGTCGATTGTTCCTTACCAAATTGCCCAACTACCAATTGTGCAGAAGAAGTTATTGAATGTACCAGAACATGTGAAAACGGTGAATTTGGAGTTGACGCTGAGTGTGTAGCTGAGAACGAAACAAAAACCTTTACTTGCCCAGCGAGTCCGTGTGGTAAGTTTAAATGATATTGATTAATATTATGAGTCTTTATTTGCATTGTTCTGAATACTGTGCCGATTGGCACAGTTGGTCATTCAGTCGTTCCGTTTTTATTAAAAATACATGCCAATTCTGATATTTATTAATATAGATTAATTATATTATTTGGATCTAAAAGTAATGAAAATATTCAATGGGCATTTCCGAAATATTATTCGGGCATTTCAGTTAGCAAGCGATTTCAATGTTCTAGAAAAAAATATCCAGAAATAATTTGGTGTTTTTTATAATTGCAAACGATTTCCGAGGTGCTGGATGATCAGATGCAATTGAAAAAATACCGAATTTGCGACCGTGGTCGAAAATAACTACTGCACCCACAATCCCCTTAATTGAAGTATTTCCCATTTACGGTTTCTTCACAAAATGAGATCAAAAAACACTTTTATGGCATTAAGTATAGTACTCTCACTTTCAAAAAAGTTCTAGTTGTTTACAGATACTAACCCCTTAATTTGTAAACATATTTTTCTAAAATTTAAACTCAAAAAATAATAATATTCACAGTAAATGAAATTAGGACAAGTTTTATTATTTTCTGTCCTTGTCCTGTCCTCAACTCCAGGAAAGAAATTAGGACAGGTTTCATTATTACGGACAAACCCATTTGCTGATTAATATAGACGCCATTAAAAAAAAATCAGTTAATTTATATATTATTGAAGAATCAAAGGGTATAATTTCAACAATTATAGAAAAATCATAGGAGTTCAAATAAAAATTTAATTTCAGAGGTCGATTGTTCCTTACCAAATTGCCCAACTACCAATTGTGCAGAAGAAGTTATTGAATGTACCAGAACATGTGAACGGTGAATTTTGGAGTTGACAGCTGAGTGTGTAGCTGGAGAACGAAAAAACCTTTACTTGCCCAGCGAGTCCGTTGTTGGTAAGTTTTAATGATATTGAATTAATATTATGAAGTCTTTATTTGCATTGTTCTGAATTACCGTGCCGATTGGCACAGTGGTCATTCAGTCTCGTTCCGTTTTTATAAAAAAAATCTGCTAATTCGATATTATTATATAGATTAATTATATATTTTGGATTCTAAAAAGTAATGAAATTATTCAATGGTGCAAATCAAAATAATTTCTTAAAAAAGTCTCATATTCTTATTTGAATGATTGAATAATTCATGATTTTTAGTGCGAAGACTGTGATTTATCAAGCTTGTGTAGCTACACTTGTGTGGAGAAACAATTTTATGCACTAGAACTTGCACCAATGGCGAATTTGGAACCGATGATGCATGTGCTTCGAATCAAGAAACCAAAACCGACATCTGTCCAGCCGTACCCTGCAGTGAGTCAATTGTAAAATATCCCATATTCACACTTTTGTGAATATCCCGGCCCTACTACGTAAAAACACACTACGTTTCCTAATCAGGGCCGAGATATTCACAAAGGTGTGAAAAGGGGATTTGGTTAAATATCTTCAAATATCAAATGCTTTTATAAAATGTTAAATTTGAAAATCGAAAGGAAAATTGATTGAAAAACAAAATTACCAAGATGTCATTTTGGGAAAGTCACACCAGGGCTAAAAAAACAACAGCAACCAAAAATCGAACAATGCCATTATAAGTGTCATCTTACAAACAGTACGCTAAATTATTTTTAGAAAATTTTCCACAGACCAAATCTTGAAGATATTAAGATTACTTTTGCAAATAGATCATTTAGCGGGCGCTAACAATCGCGGCGCGTTCATCAAATAAAATTCCAAAAACTCTCAAAAATAAAGAAAATGTTCGGTGAAAAAAACAAATTCGTTCAAAACAATAGTTTTTCCATTACATTAAAGATGAATTTCTGAAAGAAATTGAAAATAAATGTTTTCTTTGAATTTTTCCGTATCCAAATCTCAAGATGTCGAAAAACCGGTAGTTGAAAAAAAAGTTTGATTCTATTTTTCAAATTATCGTAACATTTGCAGTCGGTCTTTAAATCTTGGCAAAATTGAAGCTGTGATTCGAAAAATTATTTTAAAAACTATCTTAGGACAAGGTAGGCACAGCAAACTAAAGTTGCGGTATATGGGCTTTAATTTTTTTGAGGGATAGCCCTTTAAAAAAGATGTAGAATCACCAAAAAAAATTTTAAATCACCTGGAGAGATCCTTAATTTCACAAACCATTTTAAAAAATGTACAAAATTGTTTTATTATCGAGTTTTGATTTATAACTCGATAAGTTTCCATGTTGGAGTGATTATGGCTAACGACTCATAACCGGGAAAACATTTTTTAACAAAAAACATTTATTAACAAAACATTTTCCAACAAATCATTTTTTTTAACAAAAAACACATTTTTAAACAAAAAACATTTTTAAACAAAAGAAAACATTTTTTAACAAAAAAAACATTTTTTAACAAACAAAATATTTTATAACAAAAAAAAACATTTTTTAACAAAAAAAAATCATTTTTTAACAAAAAATTCATTTTTTATAAAAAAACCTTTTTTCACAAAAAAAAACATTTTGAGTTTCAAACTCACCAAAAGAACACACATTTGTTGGAAGGTGAAAATCCTCACACAAAAATATCAAAAATATATCTTGGTTGCATTTATTAGTGTTTTGAAAAATAATCAACCTGTATAACTA
>SCLH01000798.1:284680-302424 GCA_004367855.1 Oikopleura vanhoeffeni
CCTTAACAAAGTATAGGGAGGACAAAAATAGTCGATTGGCCAATTTGGGTACGGAAAGCACGCTCCCCATAAGTTATAGTATATACCTAACCACCTGATTAACCGTGGTGAAACACGCTTTCATCGGCATATTTGAATTAAACAAGGATCCTATACCCTGAATCCTTGAAGTTTTAGATTTGATGAGAATGGAATAAGGAAAAATGTGCCAAAAATTAAAGAACAGTCGAATAGCGCTTTCAATAGCCGAGGCTTCAACTAAAAAATTAACAATAGTGTGGACATGGGATAATAGCCAAATTAACCACATTATGAAACTTGGGTCTTATTAACAAACTTCGATACCAAATAATTTATGCGGGTTTGAAAATAACATTAATATTTACACCACCTTCTCAAACGTCCTGACACCTATGATTTGAAAATTTTTGTCAGGACGTTTGAGAAACTGTCAGGACGTTTGAGAAACCGCCAGGACGTTTGTTGTAAGGACGTTTGAGAAGGTGGTGTACTTATTATATTTATATGAAGAAAAAGATATCTAGGCCCCGCGTTGCACGTTTTCGTTTGACCAACCGGAAATAACAACGTTGAATAATAAGAGCTCCGAAAATAAGGGTCGAACGCGCAACGACGGGACTGGACTCTAGTTTGAACTACTGGATATTATAATTTTGAAGAGAATTTCCTGGGCTTAAATAAATTTAAACTTATTTTAAAAATGCTTTTAATTTGAAGATTATACGTAATTTGTAACTATAGTTATTATTATATAATAATTTTTACATAGTTCGTTTCAAATTAAAATAACCACACCCTTACATTTTTAAAGACATAGTAATTTGTTAACAGGCTATTCTATGAGTCTGTGAGTTAACTGTTGAAACCAATCTACCCCCTCAAATGTAATGGTGATACACCAATAATAATATATATCCCGTAAGGCTCCACTAGTTGGACTTCTTTATAATGCTAATGACATCAACTTAACCTTCATTAACGAACTTTCAGAATTACAAGCTCAAATCAGAAAGACATTTCAAGGAAGTAATTGTACATCTAACGAAATCGCTGGCAAAGTTAAATATAAACTTTATCTAAAAATTAAAGAATGGTTAACTGAAAAATCAAAAACTGATCCATCTGCAACTTACTCTAATTCTACGATTGCAAATTATATTACAGGTTAATTCATGAAATTTTTTTTAATTGTTCTAAATCACATTAAGTTGTTCGTGAAAAAGATGAGCTGGTGAATACCACAATGCTGGAATTTTATAATAGAACGTCTTCAATTTTTCAGGTTACTTATGGTTAAGGGGGTGGCATAAGTCCAGCAGATTGGTAACATTTTTTCAGAGGCATATAATTTGAAAGAAAAAAAAATGTGGTGGGAAATTTATTTTTTAAAATTTTATTATGTTCCATAAAAGTGTTCACTCTTACACAAGTTTAACATTTTTTATTTTCCTAAACAATAACAACTATAAGTTAAAAATACAAAAAACCACGTTTGCGGCAATGTGCATCATTTTCCAAACTTAAAAACCCGACTATAAGATTTTTTTAAAAGACTAGACATTATTAAAAACTCAGACATTGTCTTGGTGTACTCCGCTATTAGTTCTCTAATTACTCTGGCAACAGTCGAAATTCTTAAATATCAAAGGTTTTTTTTCATGAACAAAGGGGTAAAAAATTGGCAAAAAGTAGAGAAAACAGCTTTTTTTTTGAGATAAAAATTGACCTTGAATTGCGTTTTGATATCAAAAAATGTCCTGACTAATGAAAAAAAATGGCGCCTATTACAGCCACCATTTTATTGGGAATTTCAACAGCCATAAAACTTTTAAAAGATTCATGCGCGAATCGCACTTATCCGAGTGGCACGTCAAGTGTTTCAAACAATTTCATGCAACAGTTTCGAAAATGATCAATCGCGCGACCTAACCGATTTAGTTGACATAGGTACGGCGATTTAAATAGATGCCAAAACATTTAATAGTGTGATTCTACATGATTTGTCCTGGAGAGTTCAACAAAAACGCACGATAAGAAATTTTGGACTGATTTGGGAAAATTTTCATAATTTTTCTGAAACAGTCATAAAAAATGAAAAATAAAAAATTTTTATGATTTTTAAAAACAGCGGTCAAAAACTATGGAGGAATCAATGAAAAAAGTTAAAAGCTGGCTATTTGTTTGGTTTCTACCCACAAATTTCAGTAATTAAAATCAAAAAATTTTTGGACGAAAAATGCGGAAAAATTTTCATAATGCTTCAATTTTTTTTTCAAATTATTTACGATTTCAACAGATGAAAACCCGAACTAAATCTTTCTAAAATAGAAAAAACATGATTTTAATGAAGCTGAAACATATTTAATCCGGTTCAGCTAACTATAATAAGCATGAAAAAAAAATACTGACTTATTATTTTCGTAAGTTATATTGACTCCAGGATGCCGGGTTTATGCCACCCCCTTAAGTAATGTTTATAATTATTAATAAGTTTTTTTTATCTTTGACGAAAATGTGTGCTTTGACTACTCAGAGGTTCAGTGACGTCTTTAGCGAATTTGACATGGATTTTAACCTTTTTAGTGCCTTTCAGTAGTGCACTTGAGAGAAAAATTTTACTATAACTTATAGACTACTGTATGGATTGCTTAATTAGAAGGAAAGCGGATTTTTTTTGATTTCGATAATAAAATTGTCAATCAAAAATCCAAAAAAATAACGCCAGACTGAAAAAGTTTGTACCTTAAAAAATCTTAATTTTAGAACTTGAAACGTAAATGAAAAAGGTCGTTTTAAATCGAGCAGGATACTTATCTTTAATTCAACTTGGTACATGAATAATAATACATTTTTATGAATACGGCCAAATATGAAAATAACCCAAAAAAACTGTTTTTCGTATTTTTCAACCCACGAAAATATAATCAGATAATTTGAATTAAGTCGTTTATAGAAATTTAAGTTTCAAAGTTAGCTTCAATTTTCAGCAAGAAACATGAATAAATATTCATTTCATTGTCTTGATAAATTTAGTACCAACAAAATTAAATTTTTTTTATTTAAAGCATTTTTCAGATTCTAGCTTGTCGAGCAGGATCTGAAGACTGTACAGAACTATGGAAACCACGAATGTTTCAAGAAGGCCGCTGTCAATATTATGAACCAAAACATGGAATAAGTATGAATATCGTTATTCTCTATAATTTATCAGACTGGAGTGCAGGATGGACCTCGTTTTTAGATGGGTTGACTTTGTTTTACAGCGAAAAAGTAGGTCATCTACTATTTTTTGCTTAATTAATAGGTAGTTTTAGAGTCAAAAAACGTTGAACTTTCGAAAAAGTCTGCAAGTGAATTCCAACAGTATTCCGATAGTAAAGCTAATGCGACGGAGTTCAACTTACTTAGGTGAACCCCACACTCCATGCACTCAAGGACAGTTTATATTTTGAACTTTATAGTTTTCGAACGGTTTCATAAAATAAGTTTTCACCGCTCATAATCACAGTATTTCATGAATATTTTATTGTGCATCCATTTTGAAATATGAAATTTTGAGAAAAAAGGTTAAAATTCTGAAAAAATGATGTGAGATTTATTAGTAAATACTTCGTAGAATTATGAGAAAAGATTTTAATAAATGAACGACTTCTAAAATATTGTAAACTTTTTGCGGAAAAAATTCTATTTATATAGAGTATGTAACATAATATTTAACACGTGATATTTAAGAAGCTTCAGAAATCAACACCGATCATTTGACGGTTAGATGCTACAGCATTATATGCTAACACTATTATAGAACGCGAGGGAATGATCAGGTGCTTTCTGGAGCTTCTCTCGTTGACTAAAATATCACATACAGAATGTCACATACTGTATGTGACATTTTTTATTGGTTTGCATTTATTAGAATGACGATTGTTACATTAAGAAGCGAGCCAACTGAATAATTTACTTACACAAATGCTAGTAATTAACTATGATATGCTAATATATATTTTTAATATAAGCAAACTGTATGTGACATACTGTATATATGCGAAATATAATATGAAATTGTATTTATAATACGTTAATCGACCGCGATTTAATTTATGAACCAAAAATAGGAAAAAAATTGAAATACATGGCATCGAAATATACTAATGAACATTGTGTACACGAATGTAAAAGTAAGATTTATATCCTAGATTGACCCTTAGATTGACCCCTAGTTACCCTCACTTAACCTTTACTGAAAAAACTCATCGAATTTTGATTCTTATTTTTAAGTCAATATGGTTTTAACTAAATGTGAATGTGCAGCTCCGTTTTTTCCTGAAGAAAGTGAAATTATTCAAGGATATCGGCCATGTCATTTTTTAGATTATATCGGATGTGTGAAAACTGTTCTTCTGGTAATTAAGAAAAATATTTAATTTTACTAACCAACATGACTAACCAAATTTCCCAAGGAGGTTGTGAGTGTGAAGAATTCAAGCGTTAAAAAAACGAGTGTTGATTTTCTCAATATTCACCACAAAAAAAAATAAAGCGATGTGATTGAAATTCAATCATCTAATGAGAGTGTCCATTCCATATGTTGATTTGAGATATTATTTGCAACCTTCCAGCAAGTTTGCGGCGTTCTTATAAGATTCGTCTGAAATGAATACTGAGAGACATTGCAAAAAGAAGAGGAGCACTAACTACTTTTTAAAAATTATTGAAAAAATAGATTTTGCAGATATAAAAGCTCTTTAAAAAAATAATTCGCTGCAAAAACACAGAAATATCATAATTTCCCAAAAATTTCAAGAACGTTGCCAATGAGTGCCTCGACTCGAGTCGAAAATTTTTTTTTGCAGTCAACAGCGAAGGTTTTGTAACATTTATTTTTTTAATTTGTTAATATCTACTTGTTATCGATCCTCACAGCTGCTGGAGAAGTAAGCAATTGTCGCCAGAAATTTCAACATTCAACACCCACAACCTCTCAAATGTGGAACGCGGACACTTAGCGTTCGTTCTGTATTAAAACTCCGAAACCGTTTTGTGGCTAACGATTGCATTGTGTTTATGAGTACTGTGATGCCGGGAAAAAATAATTTAAATAGTGAATCGGTAACTATGTAAATGAACAATGCATTCATGACGGGTCGTGTCTTTCGTATCCAAATTGGTCTAAATGAACAAAATTTGGATTTAGACTGATTTGAGTAATACTAACACCGGCTCTTCACGACTGATGATCAAAAATTTGTTCGAGGATCAACGCGCTAATGATTTCGGAGTGAGTTAGTTCATTTTAAGTCAATTGTATTTTTAGGAGTTGTTATAAATTTGTGTAGATAATAAGTGTTTTAGCTATTCAATCAAACTGATCGCATAAATTGTAAGTGTGAGAATGACTGTGCAGTGACGGAAACAATAGCTCAAAGGAATTTAGATTACTAAATTTTAGTCTTTGTATCTTTTCTAGTATCATTAGTAACGATTCGTTACGTGAAAATATAGATGTAAAGCCTCAGAAAACCTCAATACATGCTTGGCTAGAGTTTGTCCGTCAAAAACGTTTAATCTCAAAGTTTTAGGCTTTTTGACGGTGACACCGTAAATAGCAGTATTGAATCAATAAATTACGATAAAACACGTTTAAAAATCTGCATTTTAACAGCATTCAATATGGCCACAAATTCACTATGCCGGAAGAAATCGATGTTACTTTGGAAAAACCGTTGAATGCAGCAGTACATAGAATCAAGGTAAAATTTTTGTATATTTTGTATACTGAGACATTTTATGTGATTTGATTGTTATTTAAATGTAGGTCAACTGAGTAATCTATTTTTGTTTATCCATCACGGAGTTAATTCTAATTGTACATATCATATTTTAGTCAGGGATTTAAGCTTCAGCTAGCAAATTACACCGACCAATTAAATTGAGATAGAACAAAATCATCACAAGATTATTCGACGCAAGCCAATCATCATGCAGCATGATTAATGTGTATGATCAGGTGTTGGCAAAAGCTGAAATGCCAGGCCAAAATCTGACACTGTGAATTGTTTTTGTAATAATAAAATATTTTATACATTAGACTAAAAGGGGAACAGGAATAGCATCAATTTTAATAACTATGGACTCGATCGAAGAACTTCGAAATGAAACAAGTGAATATCCATTTTCAAGATTTATCTCTGATGTCGGTGGAAGCCTCGGATTATTTATGGGAGTATCGGCAGCAACTATGGTCGGGGCAATCGAACTTTTGTTTATTTTCTTATTCGAGGTATTTTAAATTGACTTCTGATTGCCCTAAAACATCGGAGTTCCAGCAGATTATATGCTTAACTGAGTGGTGTTTCTAAATTTTAAGATTTGTTAAGTTTTGTATGACAAAACTGATTGATATCGATTTATTTTGAGTTCTTTAATTATAATTTGCACCAGCCGAATTCCGGGTTTTCAATGCTTCTGGAGTATTTTTAGCTTCAAAAAATTCAACAGCACCTAATTTATCATTCAAACTGCTACATCCTTAACTGGTACAAAATCCCTGACGCCTACAAGTTTTTGGAGGTGGTCAATGAGTTTTCCTTACTGTTACTAGTTTTTGGAGGTGTTTTTTGAATGTTTAAAGTTTGTGTAACACCAAAAAGAGTACAAATTGATATTTTCATGATTTTTAGATTTAAGAATTATCGATTCAAAAAACAAAGCAAACTTCAATCACAAGTTTTTTTAAACGATAACAATGATATAAAACTGCTCGCTGTATGTCATTTGCGTTATAAAGTCTAGCGCAAATCATATACAGCCAACATTTCATCTGATACACAAACCTTTTTTATATTTGAATACTAATTTAACCACAAAAAAGGCAGTTTGAATTAAAGATGTAGCTTTTTAAGCAAATGTATAGTGGTGTTCACTAACTGGTTCAAATTTCCTGATCAATACAACTTTTTGAGGCGGTATTTGTGCCAGTAAGGGACTTTCATTTTTTAGAGTATCGGGATGAAACGAAAGCAATATAAGTCCAATAAAAATCAAAATATGCAAGACAACCTGGACTCATTTCCGAAGGCAATATGCTTAGACTATGGAAACGATAAAGATTTCAAATATTTTTATTGATTTTTTACATTTCGTATCTTATGTCAAATTCTACAATTGGCAGAACTGTTTAAATAAAAATAAACTGTAATTAATTCTGGTTTGCGATAATTTCAGTAAACCTACTAATATACGGACTAAAATCAATATTTTATTACAATGCAGTTGATGTGTTATGGCATTAAAAAAAAAGGTCGCCGTGTTAATTTTCTGGCTTATTGAGTAGGTAAATAAATGAGCCAATCATGAGCGCGAGACAAGATCGTAAGTAATGATTCATCTTTCAATTAACACTCCTAAGATATTTAAAGACAATTATTTAAAAAAATATATGAAAGTTAATCAAATTAATCTTTAATTATTTTTTACGTTAACTCTCAGCCTCTCGTCAGGCGCTGCAGCGCCTTATCGACTTTAAACGGTTTTTTCGACACTTATACATAATGGGATCATCGTCGACCAAGTGAACGCTGAAACTTTTTGCCAACAATTTTTTGTGCGTTTTTTGGGAATTACAGTTCTTATTTTTGTAAAAAAATCTCAAATCTATCCAAAACATATGAGGATACTTTACAGAAAATTCTAAGACTTTATTCTATTACGGTATTGTCGAAATACGATCACGAGACCGTTTAAATGAGAAATAAAATATGTTTTAAATGGCGTGAAAACATAAATATGGAACTTATTCACACAAGCTCCGCATGTGAAATTTACTTTTGATAACGACAACTATGTCATCCTCAAAAAATTATTTTTAAATTTAAACTGGCTAATTTCAGTACTTTTTTTCGCAAAAACATCTCAAATTACCTAGAAAAAATATACGAAATATTTGTTTGATAAAGTATGGTTAGGGTGCGCAGCCGTCAAAATTCTAAGTTTTAAATTAAAATGATGAGACCAAAACGGAAAAAAATATCTGGACAAAAAACTACGAAGAAATAAAATGAAATATTTTTTTTTTATTTTTTTTGGCATTTTGGCCAGGGAAAATGTCGGTTAAAATAATAAATCGGTATTTGCAATTTTTACGCAGTCTTGCGCATGGTTCTCACTATGCGCATCTAAAAGCTTTGTGAATTCTGCATAAAATGAATAAATAAAATTAACTCGTAGACTTTAGAAGTGAGTCTGTACCCAGACTTGATTTCTGTCATCTAGTTGCCATTCTAAAAATCGAGCCATATAAGCAAAGTTTCATTATTAACATATTTTTTTTATTATCTTTAAACACAATTCAGCCAATTTTCTATACAATTCAAAAAACAATTTTTTTTAAACGCATAAAAAGGCATTGAATGAGGATAAGAAAATAAAAAGTTGCGAAAATAACCTCCAGTTACACACAAAAGTTCAATAATAAGATTCTAGAGGGTTTCTAGGAGATTTTCATCTTACAAAGTGTTTCGCCTACGCATTTTTTTGTCAAAATGACTGAAATTTTTCGAATGTGAATACGATCCTTGTCATAAGAAAACTAAAAAGTTGAGCTGATTATGCTCAAAAACGAAATTAGTGCTGAAAATGAGGGTTTTTGAAACTCACTTTTTGACCAGTAAATGGCCAAAAAAAAAATTTGCTCGGAATCGTCTTTTTCGGTGGCGATTACCTCCCGATAGCAAATAACTGTTTATCAACAGTGTTAGTTCAGTCTGTAGGATTCCCGCTGCGCACCCTAAGTATGGTGTATTATGTATTTAAAAGTGGAATTTATCTGCTCCGAAACGTATAATATTGGATATGGAACGTCCATAATGGAAGTAAACAAAATTAATATGATTTTCGCTCTGATTAGTTGACAGGCTTAAAACCTCAATTTTTATCATCCATCAAATGATAAACTTATCTTTAACTGCGGTCGTACCCGAGTTAATTCAAACTATTCAAAAAATGCTCATTTTAACTTCTTTAGGGGTTCGCTTATTTAATTCAATTTAATAAGAATTATCAAATTTGATAATAAACTCTCCGTGAGCTCTGATTGGTAGAACTGGATCTATTTTCCCCTTTTTTGCTGAAGATGATTCATAATTCAAAAAATAATACTTTTTAAAAAAACACTTCGACTTGATTGTGAAATAAGAGCAGTGGTTTCTGTTCCAAGTCACACAATTCGCGGGGTTAAGTTTCGACACGATACAAGATAATGATCTACGAGTTGAATACTTTCAACTATTAAAATGGCGAAAGGGAATAAAATATGGTTACAAACGTGTAAGCAGCTGTTTTTAAGATTTCATAATTTATTATCTTAATATATTTTGTTTAATGTTTTTACCACAATTTGTTATACTATTCTGCATACCTTTACTTATTTGTTACTTTTGATTACTTTCTGGTAAAGCGGTATACATAAATAACATTTTCATATGACGTTCAACATATGAATTTCGAATTATCGCTAACGTACTAACGTAAAGCCTGTGCTCGCGAACTCATGGTCCACAGTTTAAATGATGTGTGAGTTGCAAAAAACGTCGACTGACGCTAGCTAAGCTTGAAGCAAAAATCTGAAAAATAGCAGCCAATTTTTCATTTAGCCATTTAGAGGTTTCATGAAATGTATAACTCACCCGTTAACCCCTAGACTCATAGAGTATTGATATCCCCCAGAGGCATGATGGCCACTTTTTTGGCTTGACTTTGACAGTCGATATTATGCGGAAAGGTTTAGGTTTAGGGAATTAACTGATGTTTTGAAATCATTGAGTAAAGGATAGACTCGAATTTTTACATTAATTATATTATAGACAAATCAAAAAAATTAATCAGATTCATTTCCGCTGTTCGGAAAGAGTTGAAGTTAACTCTAACTGATTTTTCTCTACAGAAAACCATACGATTTAATAATGACATGCTAGATAAAAATAAAAATTAAGTGAAACTTATGTTCCTTAACTGGTCTCGATTTCAACAATACTATCGGTTCGTCCTAAATGAACAACGAATAATTTCACCTCTGATAATGATGAATTAAGTGGTTAACAATATGATCTGCGCCTTATATTCTCCGCCCGCTTTCTCATTCATTAGCAATTTCTCTGTTTCAAACAAAAAAAATAAAAAGAATTCTACATTTAGTAGAAACATTTATATTTTTTTTCAAAGATGGTCAAGACGAATCTAAAAACTGAGTATTTAAGAGCCTTGTTGTTTTAAAAAATAAATGTGAGATAAAGCTGATAAGAAAAATTTCGAGAAACCCAAAAAAAGTAGGAAAAATATATTCGAACTGCTCATTCAAAAAAAAAATTTCTATATTTTTCAGAAATTAATTGCTTAACTCGTATGGGCGATTTAAACCTTGAAACTTCAATTCGTTTATTTTTGTCCTTTTCCGGTCTTTCAAAAAAAGAAAGCCATTTTTGGCTTTATGAAGTCTTAGGGGTTAACATGTCTGATGAACATGATGTGACAAGGACCGGGCTTCCCAACCTCCGCGGCTAATTTTTTTGAGGACGGACAACATTTTTACACTAGCGCGGCAAAGCGCTTGTGAAAGCGCCGCTACCAATTGTGACAACCGATATAACATATAACTTTTTCCGTCCGTGACTCAATTCGCTCGAGGTCTGGAGGATCGTATGATACTATTTTAAATACCTCATTTTACTATTTTAATTCTATCGAACAAATCTGAAGAAAAATATTATTCAAAATGAATCAAAGTCAAAATATGAATAAGATTGAGAGTGATTTTTGCCAAGTTACTTCCTTGCTATGTAGTCTAACCGAGAATTTTGAATAAAACTCGGACATGATATGTATCAAATGGCGTCTCTCGCTGTATATCTAATATTTCCGATTTCGTAAGCTGTAGAGATTGTAGAGCTGCGCTATTTTTCGTAAGGCGAATCGTAGAAATTATCGAGGATGTCTTTCAGCAATTTTCGCGATCTAAAGCTTTTCTTTTTTTTTTTCGTTGTTCACTCTGATCGTTGACGAAATTTGATATCATCATCGGAAAAAATTTTTAGTTTCATTTTTTGAATTCCTTATAATGAGCTTTCATAAAATGCTAAATACCGTGTTGCTGTTTTACCACCCGCCCAAATCTGGATCGCCTCTAGCGGCCACCTGGGTTAATCTGGACCCCTGGTTGTTATACGTTCCACAAATCGATTATTTGGCGCAATTTTTTGCATATCTAAATCTTGATTTGACATAATTTGACTTTTGGGCACCTCCATTTCGTCGCTACACCGCGAGAAATTATAGATACATAAAATGTTAGATGTCATCTGGAGCAAAATTTTTTTTTGCATCCGAAAAAAAATACTTTAAACTAAAAAAGTTCCGATAATGCAATTTGCCGTTAATTTTGAAAAAAAAACTTGACCGCCCAAAAGCGCCACCAATTGGTTGCAACCAAAAATATTTTCAGCGAAATTTTCGCGGGTTAAAAACAATTTTATTACACGAAATTTCAGACTATGAGCATCTTTTTTATCGGGTAGCTGATTTTTTGCTTTGGGAGGCCTACGTATATCGAAAAAATGTTTTTGTTTAGACTCGAATTGAACAAATTTTATTTTTCAACGTACGAACTTTTTAAAATTAAGCGACTATATTAAATAATAACGCGAATATAGCTCTAGATAATTATTACTTCATTTTTGTAAGGCAAAAGTCAAAAAATCGATTATCGAATTTGCGATTATGAAAATTGTTTCGGTTCAGACCCGAAATCGAAAAAACTTATTTTTTTATCACTCAAACTGTTTTTTACGTCTTCTATGAAAGTATCCAGGTTAAGTAACTTCTAAAATTTGTTTTATTTCATTTTTATTCAAATTTTGGGCATTTTTTCTGCTTTCAATGGTCAAAAAAACATCTTTTGAGCACGACTTTCAACAATTTACATATTATGACTATTGAAGCGGTTATCCGAACAATTTCATATGTCAAATGAAGCTAATTATCAATTGTTTTGGGCCAATCAGAAAGGGACGGAAAATTTCGAAAAATTTTCAAAAAAATTCTTTGCACAAAAATATTTTAATTTGTCTCTCAGATTTCCGTTTTATAGCGACATCGAGGGAATTGCCTAAATGGTTTCCCCCTATTTTGCCGAAAACTCTATTTGGTTTGGCTCATTATTTGTTTACAGCTTTTTTTTTCTTTTTGAAGAGAGTTTAAAATTTCAAAGCCGATAATCGTTTGGAGCTTCCAGGGTTTAAGAAATGAGATAAATATTCTTCAATTTAGTTGATTAAAAGGCAAAAAAGCAGCTCTTTGTGCGCGACAAACTAAGCATGTGCAATAAATCGAAAATATGTTTTTCGTGTGAGACTAAGATATAGGATCAACGGCCCTTCAGAGTATTAAATCCTAACTATTTTGAAAAATGCAAATCTGAGCATTTGTTGGTTGATTCCTTCCTAACTGACAATGAAATCGGCTTTTCCTATTTCCACGGTTTTTGACTTGGGTGCTAATATCTTTGCGTTGTTGTATCATCAAATAGTAGGAATTTATACTCTGAGGGCGTTGATCCATATGTGTATCGATTCACACGCTGGTTTGACCAGTTTCCGTTTTTAACTTAGCTGCATATTACAGATTTTAATTATGATTTTTTATTGCTGAATTTCTTGTAAGATCTCAATTCAGGATAATCTATAATAAAATGTAAAAATAGTATCTTTTCTAAGTAAATAAGTATTGCAATTATACTGAGCGAGGTAAATTCATTTGTTTAATCTGTTTCTCACAATAAGTTGTTTTGTCACATGGTTCGCGGCCGCTTTCAAAAGCGCTTTGCCGCGGCGTAGTGTAAAATGCTGTCGTCTCAAAAAATAGCCGCCGGAGTTGGGTCTACCCCGACAAAGACTATGTTTATGCAATGTTATGAACGGTTACATTCATCTTACCTTAAACATTCCCAAAAAAATAATTTAAAGTTAATTTTTGTTTTTAATTTGTTTTAGAAAACCATTTGTAAGTATCATTCGAGAATGCATAATTACAAATTATTTTAACTCGTAGACTTTTGAAGTGAGTCTGTAGTACAGACCCTGTACCCAGACTTGATTTCTGCCATCTAGCTGCCATTCTTAAAATCGAGCCATATAAGCAAAGCTTCATTATTAACATATATTTTTTATTATCTTAAAATACAATTCAACCAATTTGCTTAACAATTAAATAAAAATATTTTTTTATTAAACGAATAAAAAGGCATTTAATGGGGATAAGAGAAAAAAAGTTGCGAAAATGACCTCCAGTTACACACAAAAGTGCAATAATGATATGAATTTAAACGTTTATTTACATTTTAAACTACGTCATAGTAAACTTTAAATGATTTTTTATCGCTCTGTTCAAAAATAATTGTATTGTTCTCACAAAATTCTCTAGTTAAATGACTCTCCAATTCTTTTGAAATATTTAATTTCTCGGGAGTCAATTTCAAGTTAGGAATTTCAAAACTAAGAAACGGGTATCGATGTTTTTCGAATTTTTTCCTGGTTATTTTAAGATCTAGGGTTTTTTTCGTTTATGAAATTTTTTCAAAAAAAAAATGATTTTAAGGGGGTGGTGACACCACCGTGGTGTGAGTGATTTTTGACATTTTGGACGCTTAGTACGGCTTAACTGATAACGGTAGAACATTTCCCATAAAAACATAAAAAAGATCCATCTTTAATCTCGCGATTTCATTTGACAGTTTAGTACCACTCTGACCAACCATCTGGTTAACCGCGATTAGACACGAGTCCCTCAGCTTTTCCATAGAAATAAGGATTCTAGAGCTTATATCAGAAACTTTTGAGATTTGGTGAGAATAAGGGAAATTGTCTGAATTTTAGTGAATGGGAGATGTTTATTCGATTTTTGCCTCAGGGGTCAGCGATCAGGTTGAATTTGCCGAAAAATGGTGTTTTTCGACGTTTTGATATACGGCTTTTTCTGTGGAAATGACAGAAACGTCATTTTCGGAATGTAACAAGCTCAAGGGTTAGTGAACATCGAATAAGGAGTACTTTTTTGAATTTCGGCCTGATTAGCTGTAAATCGACAAAAAAATGCGCGAAATCGAAAATTTTGAACATAAAAGTGAGAATTAGGAAATATACTATATTATGTTAATGCCACCAAAAGATTTCTATGATACGATTTGCTGGAAACGATATGTGCAACTATGGTCTCATTTTCAACAAAGCGGATTCTAAAAAAAAAAATAGAGTTTTTTTATAAATATTTCGTTTTGATCCCTAGCACCCTATGTGGTCAAAATCAGACCATAGTTGCTAATATCGTTTTCAGCAAATCGTATCCAAGAAATTTTTTGGTGGCATTTGTATTTTCCACACTTGTAATTCTCACTTTTATGTTCAAAATTTTCGATTTCGCCTACTTTTCTGTCGATTTACAAACAATCAGGCCGAAATTCAAAAAAGTACCTCTCATTCAATGTTTACCAACCATTTGGCTTGTTACATTCCGAAAATAACGTTTCTGTCATTTTAACAGAAAAGCCTTATATCAAACGTCGAAAAACACCCTTTTCGGCACATTCAACTAGATTGCTGACCCCTGAGGCAAAAATCGAAAAAACAGCTCTCATTTACTAAAATTCAGACAATTTCCTTTATTCTCACCGAATCTTTCCGATATAAGCTCTAGGATCCTTATTTCGTTGAAAAACGCCGAGGGACTTGTGTTTAACCGCGATTAACCAGATGGTTGGTCGGAGTGGTACTAAACTGTCAAATGAAATCGCGAGATCAAAGATAGATCTTTCATATGTATTGATGAGAAATGTTCTACCGTCATCAATTTAGCCGTACCAAGCGTCCAAAATGTCAAAAATTACTTACACCACCCCCTTAAGGGTATGGTGGTTCCTAATTTGAGATATTCAAAGTGATCATGCGCGAAATAGGAAAACATCTCAGGACTTCTTAACATACAAGTTTTTAGATACCACCTTGATCTCAAAAATCAGCATGACAAAAAATATTTTTTTGCCCTTACACTCCTTGGATCATGTTTGTAACACGGCACATTTTTCATATTTCAAAACCTATGTCGTTCCTGGTTTTTCTAATTTAAACCTTCGATATTCACCACAGACACAGGAACTTAGTAAACTTGAAGATTCTAGGTTTTGATTTTTCTCAAATTTGTCACACATTTTTTAAAATGCCTGAAAACCACCGATTTTGACCATTTTCGTGCTTGTAAACCTATCTCCTCCCTGGTTTTGAATTTTTTGGCATTTTTATTTTTGTAAAAGTAAGATAATGAAAACCCAAACAAATAATATGTTTTGAATTTTTGATTACAGTGCGTAAAACTCTAGAATACGTCACTCGAGTAGACCGGAAGTAAATTTTTGTCGGATGAAATCGAAAATGAGCTCAAATTGAAGTCTTACTTTCACTGACTAAAAAACTGCCAATTCCATTGTTAAGTTTTACCAAAATTTAAAACTTAATCAACTTTGTATATCAAAATACTTAGAAAAATTTAAAAAATCCAAAAATTTCGAATTTTTTTTTCGGGTTAAGGGGGTAGGTGTCGCTTTTGGTACCTTTCAATCACGCCTCAGAACAATTCTAGGGCAGTTGTGAAAAATCTTATGATACGTGTTTGTAGATCTATCCTTCGTTTAACGATTACACATCTCAAACTCAAAATTGTTACATCACACCACCATGTGCTGAGTCAATTCTAGAACACCCAAGCGTTTTTACAAAGCGTCTGAAAATTTACACAGAGTACGGGAAGAGTGAGGTAACTAATATGTTTGGCCCATTTTTTTGAATATCGCTCTTGTATTTTGTAGAATCACTTTTGAACGCCGATTTTTACAATTTTTCGTCGTTGCGAAAGTGATACTTCTCTATGACGGATGTTCAGAATAAGATCCTGTTTTTTTTCGACTGTAGGTAGATAATATTATAGTGTGTCGTCATATTTGTTTGGCTGATTCCTTTTTAATTATCCTAGAATTCTAGTGTAAATATGACTAGAGTGAACCGGAAGTATAAAAGTTCGAAGAAAAAAGGTTGTTCTGATCTGGAAGAAAGGGTACACCAAGATTGAAGCTGAGAGTTTACTGATCAAGAAAATCTGCGTTCGTGTAGTATTCGAAATTTTGACCAACCAGCGTAAATTCGATTAATAGGTTTAACATTTTTGCTTAAAAATAATTGAAAATTTCTTAGAATTCGATTGAAGACATTTTTGATAATTTAATCGTCATGCATTGTTTTAGGCGGGTCCATATTCACAATAAGAAATGTTCATATCATGGTAGCATACCGGTTTTTATGCGGTTAAAGCTAAAATATTCGAATTTGAAAAATTCTAGATTTTGTTCTAAAATTGTTTGGAAAAATAATTGCCACATGAGATTCCTTGGGTCAACTTTAGTCATAACTGATATTAATTTATCATAAATTAATTTTATAAAGGGCTCAAAAAAAACCGACACCTACCCCCTTAATTTGTTTTTTTAAACCAATTACAATCAATTTGGTGCATTTTTATGACATAAAAACAGCAAAAAAACTAGGAACCACCTAAAACGGTATGGACCATACCCTTTAAGGTCAAATTTTCGAGATTTTACAAGGGGTGCAAAACCAAGTTCTAGCGACCCCGTATGGAGAGCTAGAGCGCTACCATTTGGTCGACCTTAAATTAGCGGTCAAAGTTCGAGGTTAATTTCAAAATCATCGTATAGACCTAAAAGTGCCCTCAAAAGAATTGCAAGGGTCGATTTTCTGATGAACGTATTAGCAACTATGAGTCAATAATGTACTGAAANTTTCAGTACATTATTGACTCATAGTTGCTAATACGTTCATCAGAAAATCGATCCTTGCAATTCTTTTGAGGGTATTTACAAGTCTGTACAATGAAATTGACGGTAATTTGGTATACGGTACACGATATACGGTAATTTGAAAAAGTATTTTAATTACGTCAAAAAAATTTGTTAATAAACTTTAAACGTCTTAAAGACTTTTTTTATCATTACAGCAAACTCTAAATAAAATCACGTGACGAAATAATTTAAAAATAAGGTTCGGAATATGTCATAAATTAATCCTTATTTCTTGAAAAATATTATCACTTGACGTTTTTGGAAAATATCGTTATGTTCAAAATTCTTAAATTATGTTTTTATTTGCCCTTAAAATTTTTCGACGTATTTTGAGTACTATTTGTACTTGAACCAAAACCTTATTTTTAAATTGAAGGTCACGTGATTGTTTTTGGACTTTGGTGTTATGTATAAAAAGTCTCAAAAACTTCTAAAGAACCACTTTTCTTTTTTCAAAAAGTGATTTAAGCCATTTTTGAAGAAAAACAGTACTATTTTGGCCGAGCTTATTTCTTGAATATCTGGTCACGTGATTTTTGGGCTTTGGTCTGATAAAAAAAATCTTAGAATTTTTTCTCATGACTATCAAAGGTTTTATTTCGTGATTCCATAAATTTTTGCAAATAATAAGTACTGTAATACAGTAAAAAAATAAAAAAAAAACGCACAAACGTCAATTTTTTTTAAAGTTTATTGATAACTTTATAACTGATCTTGTTATCAATGATTAAGCGTCGTAAAATGCGATTAAATGGTGAATGGCAGCTAGATGGCA
>SCLH01000798.1:322596-334158 GCA_004367855.1 Oikopleura vanhoeffeni
AAATTTATGTTATCGTAGCAGAAAAATTACTCAATTATACTCGTACACTTTTAAACCTCTCCCTCATATTTTTTCATCATGTAACTTAGTTTATAAATTTCAATGTTTTTGCTCGTATGCGTAAATCGGCCATACCGGTAGAATGCTCAAAGTAAGGGCTCAAGAACATAAACAACCTAGTCGATCTTTAGGAATCTCAGAACACATTTGCAAATGTGAAACTTTCAAAACTAGAAAAAAAGAGTTTATGGCTGAATACCAAAAACTTCCTTTACCCTTTAAACTGACCGAATTACAAAAAGAAACTGAGTTTTATAAATCACACTAATCTATTTTACAAAAAACTTCCGGAATATTTATAATCGATTTCGGTCTGAGGCATTCTACATATGTATGTTAAGACCTAAGTTAAACATCAAAACAAATACCCAAAAGTATTTTAAGCTTTTTTGAAAGTCGGGCTTTAAATTTTTTTCTTTATTTACGCCCAAACTGAAAAGTTTTTTGCAATTCCTAGACATCGTCTGTTTTCTGACTCTGTGTGTTTCTAAAAAAGAACTTTATATGTTAAATTTTGTTTGATAATGATATACGACAATTAAAATGAATAAAATTTTAAGTGTATTTCTGGAATTCTAATGAGAAAAAGGATAAATACAATTTTAATTTTTCAAGATCGGATCGGACCCGAGTTTGAAGAAATCTCATCGGATCGGTTCGGAAGCCCGGACGTGCTCGGACGTGATTGGTTCGGACATGCTCGGATTCTCACTTTGATGGAATATATGGATTACCCGCCATCAGAGTACAAATCCTAAATCTTTGAATGATACAAACAACGCAAGATATTAGCACCCAATCAAAACCCTTTTGTGCGGAATAGGCTGAATTTCATTCGGTCGAGATTAAGAATAGCGATCAAACACAATCGTGAGGCGGGGTAATCCATATACTGAAAGTTGAGTTGATTAATTCAGCGTGTGACTTAACCGACGTGAAGGGTATCCTGCTCCCTAATTTTGACATATTATCGATAAAAATTATTAGCCATAAAAATGCCTTGAGGATATAATTTCAGAATTAGCGCAGTTCTGTGAGAACTAGGCCTTCAGCTGCGTCCTAAAGTGTGACAAAACTTTTTTGTGGTGTCACCACTCCCAACACATAAACGAGACAGGGAAGACAAGCAGAAATGGGAATAATCTATCTCGCTCTCAGGTTTATTTTTTGAAATAAACCCGCAATTTTAACATAAACCTGTATAATTAGTATTGAAAACTTCTGAGGAGCGTTTTTGTCAATAAGTGCTATTAATTGTTCTAGAAATGCGATATAACCCACGCACCGTTTTTTGAAACCTTTGTTCATCGGAAAATCTATCTCGCCTCCTGGGTTAGATTTCAAAATTTCAAATTTTTGCAAACGGTAGCTCGAAGCAAAATAGAACTTCTGAGAAACCGTTTTTTTTCAATTTTGACCCCTAAACTGCAAGATATGAATTTTTCAAGGCACGTAGAAAAAATTTCGGAAAAAAAAATGTGCTTCGATTTTTCGAAGTGCACTCAAAAGAAAGCTGGAGAAACACTGGAAGAGAAAGTTGACTTACGTCAACGACCGATATTTCAAGTTTACGGTTTACGTGTCAATTGACAACAAACGTTATGTTGAACATAATTCTTGAGAAAAATAATTAAAAAAAATCGAAAGAAACGCAAATTTTTTCGAAGATAATTTTTTTGTTGTCATTTGGTTGTTTTATGCGTTCACAAATCAACGAATTGATTTTGTTGCATCTTTATAACATAATAACTTGCAGAAAGTGTAGGAAACAGGGATACCTTTAAGGTAAGTTAGAAACTTTTTTGGCATTCTGGTGCTATAGAGATATAAAAATCTAAGGATTTCGGAAACTTATATTTCCTAGAGACTGAGTTAATTTTTTATTATTTTCTATTATTTAATTATATCAATAGAATGAGAAATTTTGTGAGGTGCAAAAATGCCCAAAACTGCAAAAATATAGTGCCTCGAATATATATGTTGGGCCGTAAATTATTATTTCCAGTCACAATTATTTTATTTTGCTTTATTTGTGATAAAAATGAAAAAAATAAAATGGGTTGACATTGAGATTTTCATTAGTCAAAATTTGAACCAATCAGAATCGACCAAAAAGTAGTTCCAGGAGATGCGCAATAAGCTAGTTTTTGGAGACGGTATAACAAACAATGTATCTAAAATTACCACAGGTAGCGCTAGAACCGATTTTTGTTTTTATGTAAAACCGGAAGTATTTTTGGGCTTTGACATCACCGAAAGCTGTGCCATAAGCGGTGTTTTGGAAACCGTATTCTGAAGTATAAGTCTATGGTCACAACAGATGCTGCTAGAGCGAATTAAAATTATTTTTTGTATTTTTTGCCGATTTTGACGCGTCATGACGTAAATTGCCTTCTCTCTCACATCTCCAAATTTGCTTATTTTCATTATTTTTTCAAATTGTAAATTCATTGTTTTTTGGTTTTGTTTCGAATATATGAAAGTTTTAAACAATGAACCATAAAGAGATTCTGATTTGTCTTAATTTGGCCAAATCAGGATTGCCAATTTGGTATGCGCGCTAAGCTGGTTTTTAGAGAAGGTATAAGCAACTATGTGGCTATGATGACCACAGCTAATGCTAGAGCCGATTTTGTTAATATTTGAGACCAGAAGTAATATTTTTCTTCCAAAAAGATGCGCCGAAATCTGTTATCTGGAGACCGTATTATAAACTATAAATTTTCCTGCAAAGTTGGTAATTTTTCTTCAGAATATGAAGATTTTATTTAAAATTTGAAAACTTATTGAAATAATGGAAATCAATTACTATGGAATTTTACAGTAAATTCTCAAACTCTTTTTAAAATTTTCTCATAATTTACAAGAAAATATTAAACATTTCCAGAATTTTGTTTAATTTCAAAAAAAATGTTCAATTTTGAAAAAAATTTGAAACTATTTTAGAACATTTGCAAAAAGAATGAGATTTATGTTTTTATTTAATTCTGAAGAAATTTCACAAGTCATAATACGGTCTTCAGTAAACAGCTTAATGCGCTTCTGGTACTACTATTTAGTCGATTCTTATTGGTTCAAATTTCGACGAATGAGAATTTCAATGAACACTTCTCAATTAACACTTTTTATTTTTCTCATTTTATACTTAAAAGGATCAGAAAAAAAAATATTGCGAATGAAAATAATAACTTACGGCTCAACATATATTCGAGGTGCTAAAATTTCGGCGATATTGGCAAATTCGGCGATATTGGCACATTCGACGATATGGGAACAGAAATAAAATTATTGCTCAAAAAAAACGTGTAGGCGGTGGAAATTACGTCATATGCCGATTTTATAAGAGTTTTTAGTAGGTTCAAATGAAGTGTATCACCATAATTCGTAGACTTAAGTACTCTATCAAACGCATTCATAAATCGCTAAAAAAATTGGCGATAATGGCACATTCGGCGATATTCAGCGATATTGACACTCGAATTATTAAGCTAAAAATCGTGAAATTGCGTAGTTTTTTTCGGCGATATTGAGCCTACCCCTGTAATTGGAAACTTTTCAAAAATCTTTTTTAGATTATTATTAAATTCGAAAAAAATATTTTTGAAATCCGTGATGAAAATAAAACGCCTTAATTGTAATGTCTGATTTTCAGGTAAATTATCCGTCATTTTCTGCACATAGTAATTTTAAATCAGTAATAATATAATCCTTTTATGAAATTTAATGATAAAATACACGTTTAAAAGCAGTTTAAAGCATTCTTAACAAAACCACGCTTTTATTAAGCAGTAATTTTGAATTATTTAGCTTTCACGCGTGCCGCAAAATAATCCAGATCCGATCACATCATCGATCAGATCGGAGCTTTTTGTGATCGGAGACTGAGCTGGTTCGGACTCTGCTCGGGAAAGCACATCTCAAAATTTGAAGATCGGATCGGTTCGGACCCGATTTGAAAAAAACGTGATCGGATCGGTTTGGGAAAAACCCGATCTGATCGGTTTGGGAAAAACCCGATCGGATCGGTTTGGAAAAAACCCGATCTGATCGGTTTGCTAGGTGTTTTCCGAGCAGATATTTTAGCTCGGACGATCATCCCTGGTACCCAAATTGGTCTGAATCCAAATCATTTATTTAGACCAATTTGGGTACAAAAAAAGGTTTCATACTCTTGTACCCAAATTGGTCTGAACGAAAAATGTTTTCTGAAAAGTGCATCGTCATAATTATGCGTCATAACTCATGAGTCATAAGTTATGACTCATAAGGGTGGTTGAGGAATTTCACCGATTGCACTGGAGCACAGTTATAGGCATAACTTATGCCGCATAAGTAGAGTCAGTACCGGGAGACTTATCTGCAAAACTTAACCCATCAGTACGGATTCTTTGAGTTTTTGTAACGCGATCGGTATAATAACAACAAAAAATCAATAATAAATTAACCTTTATAGCGCGTTCCAAAGCCGGAACAATTGTTCTTTCCTACTCTAATTGTGACCACTTGGTGGCTCGAATTTCAGAATATATTTTCGTATTTATACAAATAAATGTTGAATCTAACAATTGATCGGCAAAAATCAAGAAGTAAGCTGCTTACTTCTTGATTTTTGTACTTGATTTACTGTAAGCAGTAGTTTATATAATTTGATAAAATTTCTGATATTGTGTAAATGAAAAAGAGTATAATTCGATTTAAAGTTCAAATTGTATTTTGTGATCAGAGATGGTCATTTTCCACACTTGGAAATTTTTACCGGACATCTGGTTCTTTCATAAACAGATGATAACCCGCTGGAAACCGCTAATTATGACGACTTAATATAACGATATTTCGAAAATGAAATAAGATATAGAAATTTAAAGTATATTTCTGGAATACTGGTGCTTATCCTAAATAACTGAGCTTGGTTTATGAATTTTTCAAAAAAAACTTTATTTAAATTAAGATAAATTTAGATTTATTAATTCAAAAATGATAAAAAATTATGTTTATATGAATGATTTTTTATGACTTTCAAATTTTGTACATAATAGGCTTAAAAGAATTATATAAATTTTTTTTATTTTTTTTCAATTTAAAAATCATGATTAAGCTTAACCCTTGTGAGCACCAGGGGTCGGCAGATTTTTTGAAATCGTTTGCTCTGCTCTAGCACCATTTTTTTCGATTCGCTCTGCTCTGCTCTAGCACCATATTTTTATTTCGGTTCGCTCTGCTCTTTCTCTGCTTCTAGAGCATATTTTGAATGGTTATGCTGGCGTGCTCTGGCTCTATAACCAGAATTAAATTTGACTCGCCATCTGGCTCTAAGCAAAAAAAAATCTGTTTGCTCTGCTACCTGCTCTAAAATCTAAAATTTTTGTTATGCTCTGGTCTGCTCTAATTTTTTTTAGGGTTAAAGCACAATAATTAAGGGGGGGGGGTTTTCGTACAAAATTGAGGGGTTATAAGGGGTAACAATTATTAAAGGAGTTTGGGATCGACGCAACGCAAAAGAGGCAAGTTAGATGTAATATCAAGAAGGGTTTTGCTGCAATTAATGAAGAGGGTATAACTTATACCGTATGAGTATGAAGGGGCTTAAGGGATTTATTATTAAGCAAGGATTTTACCGTATTATATATTTAAGGGGTTAAACTAATTAGGCTGGTGCTCAGTAGGAATATTATGTAGCCCTTTTTTGAGATCTTTGCCTAAAAATAATCCCTGCGATCGAGCCTCGATTTTCAGCATCTACTAACAAACATCTTAATTTGTTCAAGAAATGAGCCCTAAATCGCGACAGACGATTAAAGGGAAATATATATATGAAATTTTATTTAGGTTTGAAAATGACTCAAAAATCGGCACGAAGGCCGATAAAGAGAAACTTATATTATTTACTTTTTGTGCAAATGAGACGAAATCGGCGCGGACAGGCCGATACAGGGAGATATTCAATTTGCAATATAAATTTTGTTGAAAATGAGCCTCCAAATCGAACCGAAGAGCCGATAAAGGAAAAATTATATTTTTATCTTTATTTTATTGGAAGAATGAGGCCCCAATTAGGGCCGAGAGGCCGAGTTAAAGAGAAAATTATATTTATTTAATATTTGTTGAAAAATGAAGCCCCAAAATACGGCCCGAAGGCCGATAATAGAAGAAATTATATATTTAATTTAATTTTTGTTTGAAAAATGAGCTCAATCGCCCGAAGGCCGATAAAGGGAGATATTCATAATTCGAAATTTAATTTTGGTCTGACCAAATGGCCCCAAATCGGCCCGAAGACCGATAAAGGAAAAATTATATTTAAATTTAATTTTTGTTGAAAACAATGAGCCCAATCGGCCGAAGGCGATACAGGAGAAAATTTATATTAATTTAATTGCTTGAAAATGAGCCAAATCGGCCGAGGCCGACATAAAAGAACGAAAAATATATTTTAACTTTTAATTTTGATTGGGGAAAAATAGAGTCTCACAATCGGCCGAAGGGCCGATAAAGGGAGATATTATATTTGAAATGTTCTTTGTTGAAAAAGAGCCCAACGCGCCCGAACGGACCGCTAGGAAAAAATATATTAAATTTACTTTTTTGTTGAACAATGAGGCCAACATCGGCCGGAAGGCCGATAAGACGGAGATAAATATATTTATAATTTAATTTCCGTTGAAAATAAGACACAAAATCGGGCGAAGGCCGATAAAGGGAGATAATATATTTGAAAATTTAATTATGTTGAAAATGGCCCAAACGCCGAAGGCCAGTTAAAGGAGAAAATTATATTTTAATTTATTTTTGTTGATGAGCTCCCAAAATCGGCCGATAATACTCTCATGATAGAAAAACGACCAATTAACGCAATCTCAAAGTAGAGTTTTGTTTATTTTGGGTCTGCTGTGCTCTTAAAATTTTGATTCAAAAACGTTTGCTCTGCTCTACCCTGATTTTTCAAAACGTTTGCTCTGCTCAGCTCTACCTTGATTTTTCAAAACGTTTGCTTTGCTCTGCTCTATGTTGATTTTTCAAAGCGTTTGCTCTGCTCTGCTCTATCCTGATTTTTCAAAACGTTTGCTCTGCTCTAAAAAAAGTAGAGCAGAGCGGTAGAGCATAGCAAACTCTTCCGACCTCTGGTGAGCACAGACCCGGAAATGGCCATTGAAATAGCCCTGTCTGATATTTGCTCTGGGACGTCCTCTCGATCACCCCACCCTCCTTGGCTAGAAAAAGTTCCACGGAGTTGGACTGCACCGTAAGTTATGCTTATCACTGCTTCAGTGCAGTCGGTAAAATTCCGCGACAACCCTCATGACGCATCATCATGACGTTGCGTTTTCACAACATATTTTTCATTCAGACCAATTTGGGTGGAAGAGTAGGTTAATCTTTTCTTGTACCCAAATTGGTCTCGATAAATAAATTGGATTCAGACCAATTTGGGTACAAGAGTAGGTAAACATTTATTCGGAAACTATCTTCCCAAAAAAATACTGCAGGAAAATACGAATTTTTTAATTAAAACAACAAAACAAATTCAAAAGAGCTTCGGTCATCAAGTTGCCGTTTTTCCCTGAGATGAGAGTGAGGAATCGAAAAAAAAATCAAATGTTTCTCAAAAATGAAACTTTTCAAACTTGAATAAAACATAAAGTTTGTTTGCGCCGACGGGAAATCGCAATATGATATATTTTGCATATGACCTATGATTAGCTTTTGCTTAATTTTTTGGTCTCGGAGCTTTATTTGTCATCACAGAAATTTATCGGCGACAAGTGGAATTCATTATAGATAATTAATTTTATTCAAAATTTGAAATTGTGACGAAAATGTTCTCAAAATTGATAAGAAAATGCTTTCAATAATGAGCTGAAAGAAAGGAAAAATGAAATCTTTAAACTTCTCAAAATTCAACTTGAGAAGAATGCAGGTCCCAACAAAAAGATTGCAGGGTTTTATTATTTTTAAATTTTTTCAATTTCACTAGAGATTTGAAGTGTCGAAAAAGTAAGTTTTTTGAAGGGGTAATGTTTGGTTATTAGACAACAGGATATTAAAACAATAGATCGTAAAACGTTGACAAAACGATACTATTACCTAAAGAACATAAAGTTTTAGAAAAAAGACAAATCATGAAAAAAATTAAAAAAAATATTGAGAAAATGTTATAGAGAAATGAAATCCATTTACAGCTTTTTCCATATATTGAAATGCTTCAAAATATCACATTGGTTTGTGCTCACGGCAACAACGATTCTAATCATATTCTTTTCATTGCATTCAAATTTTGAAGTTCAATTAAAGGAAATTGTTAAAAGAAGTTAAAACACAAATCGGAAATTTAAACGGTTTTTTGTCGAATTGGTATACAGCTTACAGTCATGCTTCAGACTAACGAGAGCAGCAAAAATTTAGAATTTACCAATTAGGGCTTCCAAAATAAGTTCAAACCCGAACGCGAAACGTCAGGTCCAGGTATGCCAATCTTAGATATGTTTCACTAAAAATCCTCAATATTAGATTGAAATTTGAAGCGTTAATTGCTTTCTAACAAATACAGTAGTTACTCTGCTATAGTTACCCCTGAACTATTGAAAAAAAGGTAACTATAACAGATAGAAGGTTTCTATAATGAGTGATTGCTCGGGTTAACTTTAACAGATAATTACTAATTTTTTTTTTCAATTTGAGAATTCTCTTTTTTTTTTAACTTTTATCTGTTTTTTTGTATTTTCAAAAACAGACATAACTTGAATTTTATTATTAAGGGAGAATTGGTCGCATTTAGAGACTCGAACATGACAATTATCTAGATTTAATCCAGTAGATTATCTTTAAAATGTTTATTTCTGAAAATATGGACAAAAATAAGTTGACAAGAAGTCTTATAATTTTCATTTGTGATGAAAAAGATATTTTGATTGCGATTTGAACATATTTCTTTATAATATTTTCATTTTTTACAAAATTTGAGATTTCTGAGAATTTGAATCGCTGTTTTCGAAACAACGAGACATAAAAATGAAAATTGTGGACCTCGGGGCTCTGGGCATGCTCTTCAGCGTGTTATTTGTTTGACTTTCAAGTTTCTGTCGAGAAAATTTACAGAGTTGATGGATTTTTGTATGACCCTTAAAAAAAACCGGCAAAAAACGGTTTGTCGCCGATTTTAGCGCTGGAAGATTTTGTAGATAAACCGGACCTTGGAGCTCTGCGCATGTTCTTTGTGATTAACATCAACTATAGATTTTTAATCTTTCTCTAAAACTTAGGTAGTTTATGGATTTTGAAGAAAAATCTCGTCACTTTTAAAAGGTCGTTTCTGATTGGTCGGCCAATCAGAGCTCGACAATATGTTTTTTCGGGGCAAAATTTTTTCTTGAATATTTGAAAACTGAAACCGTTACATTCGTGTTATTTTTAGTACGGCATCAAATCGACCTTGAAAACCCCAGTTATCGAGTTTATATCGATTATGATGCCCGGGTAACATAAATATCTTATTTGCCTTTTAAAAGAATAGGGAATAAGATATTCATCTCCGGGCATCATAATGGATATACTTTTCTAAAAACTTTCAGGCAGGCGATGTTATGATTTTTGTCAGGTAGACTTGTCTATCGGTCAAGACTATCGAGAAAGTCAAGGAGTCTCAGACTTATTGCGCAATAATGAAAACATGTTTTTCTTGAAGATTTTGGATTTTTTTTTCTGCCAGTCAAAATTGAAAAAAAAATCTAAATGTTATTTGAAAGTGTAAAGTTTTTGAGATTTTCCATAAATAGAGACTCTAACAGATAAACGACATGAACTTCTCTAAACAAGGTTACTATAACAAATAAAGGTAACTTTAATAGGGATAACTATAACAAAGCAACTTCTGTATATGTTTTCATCGAAAGCTGAAAAGTTTTAACAAAAATCACATCTTGTTCATTTAATTTTGTGAATAGAATTTGATCTTATATCGAAGATCATCCGTTGATAATATTTCTCACTTAGCGTCATAACTGTGATGTCAGAAAAGATAGTGATCAATCAGATCACACGATTGTCACCTTATTTTAAGAATCGTGTGATTTGATTGGTCACTATCTTTTCTGACATCACAGTTTTGAAGGGGAGAAAAAAAGCTAACCAAAAGATTATCTTTGATATATGGATCTCCGAGCCGGATGCTGTCGGGCAGGGTTGTATAAGGGATGGCTTTCTCATGAGTTTTCCATCCCTTTTTTGCGTAGATTTAAGCAAAAGATTGGCAAAAAATCGGGATAGGGATAGAAAATCTGGTTGGAGATGATCCGTTTTACAACATTGCTGTTGGGAAGCCCGATTTAAATGTTGCTAAAGTTGGCGGGACTGATGCAGTCTTTTTATGGGTAGATACATGGTGTAGTTATTCGTCTAAAAATTTCAATTTTACAAATATAAAGACTATTTATTCTAAAAAAATGTTTGGCTTATCGTTTTCTGTATCAAACTTTGATATAAAAAATACAAAACTTAGGTTTTTCCTTGTTTAGTCTAGAAATTTTCGCCAAATGGCACTGTTTCAATGAAAAATGAGTTTTTTGGCCCTAAATTTACTCACCTTCGACATAGCCTCATGAAATATAAGTTTTTCGATGAAATTTTACGTTGAAAAAGATGACCAAGACAAATCTTAAGTGAAAGCTTTCTTTAAATTTGAAAAATCAAGATTTCCGAGTTTTTGACGAATAACTATTTACGCCTTTTTATTAGCTAAACTTATATGATAAATCAATAACGTGTTCATCTTAGCCAACCATCTCCACGCATTTAAGATCATTTGAATCCGGCGTCCATTTCACCGATTAAATTGTTCTCGTTATCATTTTTTGATTAATTTTTTAGTGAATCAAACTGTTTGGCCAACTAAAAATCTTTTTTTTTTATTATAATAAATTTCATTTTCATCATCATTTTAACAATATGAAAGACCGAGTACAATATTGTTCCAACTCAGATCCGCCCTTCAGTTGAAAAAATTCAATATCTTGAGATCAAAAAGGAACGAGAATTGAACAGACATACAAAAATAGAAGAAATTATAGATAACAATTATGTAGAAGAATATTCTGAAAAACAAATTAAATCAGAAAAAATAATTCTAAAAGAAGAAAAGCCCTATGAAGACCCGAAAATGATAAAACAAAGATTGAATGCCAGATTTCGCAGGCGGAAAATTATTTTGGACAGAGTTTGCAGTATTTTACCTTCAATTGCAGAAATGAAGAAAAATGGCACCACTTTCGAACAGTTGCTTCAATTCCATCGAGAAATTCATGCTAAGGAATTAAAATTAGTTGAATTTTTTGACAACTTATTTATGAAATGCTTCCGTAGGTCGAAACCGGTCATGTGAGATTTTTTGAACAGAAATAGAAAACCCGATTTTGACTGATCAAATCTTCGGAAAAACGACGATAATGTTTCCGACACTTTTTTGATGAAATTTCGTTCATAAACTTCTCAAAATCAGCGATATTTTGTGTT
>SCLH01000799.1:14267-31378 GCA_004367855.1 Oikopleura vanhoeffeni
GTCTTTAACCCCTAGACTTCATAGAGGATGATAATCCCCAGAAGCAGAGAGCCACTTGTTTGGCTTGACTTTGAAGTCATATTATGGAAAAAGGTTTAGGTTAGGGTGGGAAATGCGATTTTCAAATGGACTCCGCGCTAATTTTGTTTTGCGTTCAGAAGTACTTAAATGAATATTCCCACGAGTTCAAAAAAATATATGAAAAAAAAATTTCAAAAGGTTCTATAGGTCAAACGAAAGACGTCAAAAGTCCCAAAAACCAGTTTTCACAGTTTATAAGAAACAAAGTTTGTTCCGTTAGTGCTCATGATATGATAGAAGCCCCGGGGGGGGGAACCCCAAAATATCTTTGAAAAAAAGACAATTTTTGAAAAAAAAAATTTTTGATTAGAAGTTGCGGGACAGGGTCAAATGACACTTTTAAATTTCAATTTTTTGGCTTTTTTTTTTTTGTTTTTGTGCACATTTAAGGGTCTATAAATCGGAAAATTTTCGAAATTTTTTTTTTTCGAAATCACAACTAATACCATTATTCTGGGTGAAAATTTTTTTTCGGCAGCATAAATATTACAGCATAAATTGTTAAACATCAAATTTTATTTTTGGAAAATTTTTTTTTTTTTTTTATATACATTAGTTTTTTTAGAGAACATAAATTGGAAATCTAGGTTACTTTTTTTCTTGATCAAAACTAATAACATGTCATCCACTGAAACCAAAAAAAATTCTGATGAAATATTACAGCATGAATTGTAACCTTTGAATCGACCCCTCGATTTTTTCTAAGGATTATGGAAAAATAGAATAATTTTCGAGGGCTCGCTGCAGGTCTGAAATAATGACACCAAAGTAAAAAGGGTAAATTAATTTGTAATCGTTAGAGTCAGATCAAAAATATTGACAAATTTTACTTTTTATGAGGCTTTATATTTGAACTTTTGATACAGTTCGATAATCGAAAATCCTGCCGAGGGCGTAAAATTGTATGATATGTCACAAAAAAGAGAAAGTGACCGATCAAATTGCTGGAGTCTCGAGAATGACCAATGAATTGCCTGGATTTCCCTATTTTGTGACGTATCAATAGAATTTTACGACTTAGGCGGGATTTTCGATATTAGCTCAAAAATTACGTGACCGTATGATCAATATTAAACCGTCCTGTTAACTTCGTAGACGTTAGAAGCCAAATCTGTACCCAGACTAGTATTTCCGGAAGTAGTCCCATTCTTAATAATCGAGCTTCTTGTTTCTAAACTACCTGCATATTCAACCATTAAATGATTTGCTATCGCTCTGGCTAAAAAAATAATATGTTTTATACAAAAGTTCGGTAGGTAAATCACTCTTTAATTGTTGTGGAATATTTTTTTCTTCGTTCAAGTTCAGGATGAAAAATGATCGGAAGGATCGACTTTCTCAAAAATTTATGAGGAACTATGGGTCAATTATTTACTTAAAGTCACTCGAGAGCAAAAATTCAGGATTTCCAGCGGAAATTTTGGGCTCCTCTAGCGCCCTTTCAGTACATAATGGACCCATGATTACCAATATTTTTTTAATAAAGTCGAACCCCTTTGATTCTGTTGAGGGGTACGGTAATTTGATATACGATACACTTCATTACTGTATTTGAAGAAGTACTCAAATAACGTCAAACATTTGTTTATGAACTTGAAACGTTATTGAAGAGTGTTTCTCATTACACCAAGTTCGAAATAAAATCACGTGACGAAATAATTCAAAAATTAAGGTTTGAAAATATGTCATAATATCCTTATTGCTGTAAAAAATAAGGATCATGCTGACGTATTTGGTTAATCTCGTTATGTTTTGAATTCTTTAGATTATGTGTTAAACTAGTCCTTAACAAATTTCTCGGCGTAATTGGAGTACTATTTGTTGTACTTAAAAAAACTTTAGTTCCAATTTGAAGATAACGTGATCGGTTTTTTGGACTGGATGAAAAAAATCTTGAAAACTTTCCAAAGAACCTGTTTCAGAATATAAGAACATCTGTCTTTTCGCAATTTTGAAGATTTTTTCTGCGTTTTAATTCAGCAGGCATAAAAGCGGCATACTGCCCATCGAAAAACGACCCTTTATTTTTTTTGGAAAATTTCTTTATTTATAAATTCAGTAAGACTTTTATCTTTTTGCAGTCATGAGGGGTTAAATTTTGAAGTTAAAATATTTAAAAGTGTCTCAGTATTCGAAAAAAATTAAAACTATTTGTCGTCCAGTTTAGTTTCTTTGAGTTTCAAATATTGCAAAATTATAGTGAACTGCACATAGACTCCCCGAATTCCAAATTCAATATTTTAGCGAAAAAGCAACGATCATCCTTTCCAAAACTGGTTCCTAGATTTTCATATTCACTCAGTAACCGATATTGACAGAGGAGATAGTTTTGAAGCGAGCTCCGGAAACTCAGTTTTGTCAAAAATTTATGAAACTCGTTTTTTCGGTATTGCGTCAAGAAAATAGAAAAAAAACCTTGATCAAAGATCAGTATTGCCGGTTGCAGTAGTCAAGATTATTGTACTTTTCAAGATAATCTTGAAGAGTTGTCCTTACAAGCCAGGAAAGTTTTGGAATCATTACCTTGCGGTGTTTGTCGAAAATCGGCACAGCAAAACCCCAAACAGCGAACGCCCACTCCTTAAGCTTTTTTTTTTTTCCTCACCCTCTATCACTTTCTACCCCGCCATTTGTAGGGCCCGAATCTTACCGGTAGGGCAATATTTCTTTTGAATGTTCTAATGTTGCCGGTGTCTTTTCCAATTTTTGGCTTTCTTTTCGCTTCGTTTTATCCAAAATCCCTTTTTTTACATGGAAGAACAAGCGAAAAAAAGCAGAAAAAACCGTATTGGGTGTTTTCAAATCAACCAGTTCTATTTGCGTTGATTTTGAAAACACCACGCTGAACACACGAACCCAACGTTAACAAACTAAAAGTGCATTATAGTGTCCTCGTCGCGTTATATATATATGGAATAAATTTATTTAATAAATTTTTGTGATACCGTGGAAAACTGATTTTGACAGCTGTCCTCAACTTTCCAAAATATTTCGGAAAATATTGGAAACCTCGCGACTAGGCCGAACATGCTTGTTTGAAGAAAAACCAATTCACAAAAAAAATTTCAAAAAAAAATTTCAAAAAAAAATTTTAAAAAAAAAGAAATTGCCGATTTTTTCTTGTTGAAAAAACGCCTGATGAAGAGATTCAAGGAAATGGGACGAAACAAATATTTTTCAATGGAGCGACAGTTGTAAAATTGCATTTAAGTGTCAAATGTTCATTTTGAAACTGGCTTTTGACAGCTTCCCCAACTGTTAAAAAAGTGTTTTTGCATTTTTTCTTGAGAACTTGATAAGGCGGTTTTTAAGGGTTAGGCTCAGACAAAACGGAACAAAGTTTTGTTTCGCATTTCCACCCTAGTTTAGGTGTTAGGCAATTAATTGTTGTGAAAGCATGAGATAAAAGGATAGGACCGGAATTTTTAATTTAATTATATTGAAGACAATCTAAAAATTAATCACTTCATTTCCGCTGTTGGAAAAGATGAAGTAGGTTAAACCTCGAAACTGTTTTCTACCCAGAAAACCATACGAATTTTTATAAGAGCTGCTAGTAAAATAAAATAAGTGAACCTTATGTTTCCTTAACCTGGTCTCCGATTCAAAATACTTATCGGGTTCGTCTATGAAACGATAATTCTCACCTGTGGAAATGATGAAATTAGTTGGTAACAATATGTGCTGCGCCTTTTATTTCCGCCCGTTTTATCATTTCATTAGCAAATTTCTCTGTTGTCAAACAAAAAGAAATAAAAAAAGTTCTACATTTAAGTAGAAACATGATTATTTTTTTTTAAAGATGGGTCAAGACGAATTTCCTAAAAAATTGAGTATTTAAGACCTTGTTGTGTAAAAATTAAATTGCGTGAGGATTAAACTTGATAAAGAAAAATTTCAGACGAAATCCCAAAAAAAGGAGGATAAAATAGATTTCGAACGGACTTCATCCGAAAAAAAATTTTCTATCATTTTTCAGTAAATTAATTGCTAACTCTTATGGGCGATTTGAACCTTGAACTCAATTTCGTTTATTTTTGTCCTTTCCGGTCTTTTTCAAAAAAATGAAAGCCCCACTTTTATGGCTCTATGAGTCTAGGGTGTTAAAAAAAATAATAATGTTTTCTACTAAAGTAGAACTTTTTTGTTATTTTTTTTATTTGAAAACAGAAAAATTGCTCTATTCAATGAAGAAAGCGGGGGCGGAAATATAGAAGCAGACATATTGTTTACCATTAATTTCACCATTTCAGAGGTGAGAATTATCGTTTTATGGACGACCCGATAGGTATTTTTGAATCGGAAGATCAGACAAGAAGCCCCAGGTTTTACTCTATTTTTATTTAATTTTGCATTATTAGTGACAACAATCTTATTAGTTATTACTAGAGAACAGTGTTAGTTCAACTCCGTTATTCCACAGTCTTTAATTAAGTACTTCAAAAGTGTTATTATCTAATTTAATAATCAATTAAAGTTAAGTCGATCGTTTCTATCACAATTACTGAAAATGAATTCAAACGGAAAGCACTTATAATTTTTTGATGATAGTAGCTTGCAAAGTCGAGCCATAAAGTGGGCTCTTTGCCTCAGGGGGATATCAATATCAAATGAGTAAGGGGGTTAAAGGCTAGTCTTTTGGAAAAAAACCATGTTGAAAAAGGTTTACATCGAATAGATCGAAAAAGTGCGAACATTTCCGGAATTTTCAATTAATTAAGGATCTTAAAGTTCATGCTATATTTAATTTTAATTTCATATTAAGCGTCACCATAATCTGATATGCTGGATTTCGTTCACCAAGAATTTTAAAAATTAAAAATGTTTCAAATAACATGACATTCAAAACAAAATCTGGCATTGAGTCATTTTTCCGCTGACCGGGTCAGTTATAAGCTTTATTTGGGTACACAAAGAGCGTTAAAGAGCAAACACATTTGACAGTAAATGGGAAAAATATATTTCATACTGTATACAGTATATATAGTATATCTAAGATAGGATTCACCTGCCTCTCAATTATTGCGTTCGTCTTTGACCTCGATCACATATCTCGTATATTATTGTGGCCCAATATATTGTGATTAATTTGGTATTGTGAGAAAATCAGAATTGCGAAGTGTTGCGATTGAGGCGAGTTATACATTTTCGCTTAACGTTTAGAAGCGAAATTAACCTGATTTATCGTGCTCGCGCCAGTCGCGCTTCTAGAGAAGCTCTCGAAACAAATTTTGAAACCAGGGGAAGGGCATCCGAGCGATTTTTGCTGATCGGAGTGATTCCGAGTCGGATCGGAAATTTCGGGCCTCAAAATTTTTGCCTGAGCCGGATCGGACCCGAGCTGGGAAAAAAATGTGATCGGATCGGAGGCCCCGATTGGAAATTTGCTGATCGGATCAACTAGCTCGATTTTAACATAGATTGAAAAATGCGTTACATACTGAAACAAAGTGTGATTTGACGTAACTGGATGCTTAACCCTTATGTTGGAGCATATAAAAAAAAGTGTCCGCCAAGGCACCAGAGCCACAATTGTGGCTCTACTTTGAACGTGTTCACAGGAAAGCTTAAGGCAGTTGGAATTTTAATTTTGTCCTGCATAAGGAAGTTGAAAGGTCATATTTTTGCATTCGACATTTCATATTCTAGAATTTTATTTTGAGTTCTAGGAAAAACTAGTTGAGAAAAGCAAGTGTACCATATCACGTGATACACGGTCACAGTTGTCTCTACAATTTTTATCTCTGTCAAAAAACAATGCACAAGATCTGGGCCTACGCCCAAGTTTTGTCCCGCTGTGATTTATATCTCATAAAGTAAAAGTAAATTTTTAAAATAAGTCAAAAATTTTGATTTGAAAATCCATGATTTTTTGATGAAAATGTATTTATTTTCCCTTATAAAAGCAGATTATGGCCTTTTTTTCTATTATTTTCGAGTACATATGGCAATGAAGTACAACTGTGGACAATGTTTGATTGGTTAAATTCCACTTTTTAATAACTAAATTTTTTCATGTGATACTGAAGTTGAAAATTTTTAGATATTTCACTTTCCGAGAAAATGTCTGCTCCTAGATACCAATAAATTTTTATTTCAACTGTTATGCCTGGCACAAAAGGCTTTCCTAAACTGGTAATCTCACATTTGATTTGTATGTCCAGTTCCGAAGCTAATGTTTTACGGAAAGTGAACATAGGCTCAAAATCCTCGATAAATTCAACTCCCCGTAATGGCCGGAACAAAACATTCGAAAAAAAATCAATTATTTTCTTGAAAACCGAATCTTAAATTCTTTATATGTATTTGGGAAAACAAAAGATTCCTCGATTCCAGTGTTTTTCTTTTTTCGATGATTTTTAGGTATTCTAGAGCCACAATTGTGGCTCTGTGCTCACAAGGGTTAAAGGGGAGTGGTTGTCGCTTATTAAGCTGTTTTTTTTGAAGGTTTTACACTGGTTTATTGATGAACCTGGTAGAGGTTGGGTATTAAAAAAACTTTATGAACGTGGCAGAAACAAGCCTAGAGATAATATTAATACTAATTGTTAGTCTGATACATTCAAACTACGCCCACGGCCACGCATCCTGGAATAAGCGTCCCCAAAACAACACTAAAAAGTTACTCCTCTTACAATTTACATCAATTTTTTAAATTTTTTGAGTCAAGCTTCCGGAAAGCAATATCTTAATAATTCTAGAGCCTTTTTCAAAATTTTTGCGTCTAACGGAAAAAAATGCAAAACAAAACCGAAAAAAAAATTCCAACAAAATGGGGCGAAAAAAAAGAATTACTGGTCAAAAGCAAAATTTTTTGAAAAATGGCTTCCGATTATTGTTGATACTGCTTCTGCGGAATTGACTCAAAAAATTAGAACAAAATTGATGTAAATTGTAGGGAGTAAGCTTTTTAGTGTTCAAATATCAAAAAAATTATAGCAACCTTCATATGCCTCCAGAACGAAGTGTCTGATCAAAATTTTCGAAAAAAAACGCGTATTAATTATTGATAATTACTCAGTTACAACCTACGCTTAAACAAACAGCTTAAATATAGGGAAATCTTATCTGATCTGTAACTTGTATGTCTTCGTTTTCAATGACCCTTTTGAAAACTAGAATAGTAGGCTTTTAATAAACCCAATTCGGGCCTACTATTCCAAAATTATTTTTGAGCGCGAAAATTACTTTTTGTTAACCTGCGAGAAATAATTTCTCAACTTTTTCGATTTTCAATTGCTTTATTTTGAAAAGACTGGTACAATAAAATAGTTGATCACTTCATGCGGAAAAAAAGGTGTGATTAACACTTTCTTAGAAATCTTAAACTAGAATTAGCAGAAAACAGACATTTTCCTAACTGGCTCATTATTGTTTTTGAGTTTTCGGAATTTTAGATGAACTGTTCTGAATAGGTACAGTAGAATAGTTCTGAATACTCTTTATTCTGATTTGAAAAAATGATCTAATACATTCGAAATTTATCAACTTTTTAGTTTTTATGCAATTAAAAAAAAAAGTCATTATAACATGTCTCAAAAAACCAAGACAATAGATGTATTGTGTACGCTATTTTTAGCATGCAGATAATAATAACCGAAAATTATCTTGAAAATTGGCGGAGGAGTAGGCTTTTGAAAAACCCTCTAAATCTCGATTTCAGATTTTGTTTTGAAAATTCTTTAAAAGTTTCTGTCCGACGAAAAAAAAATTTCGAAAAAAACGCTCTAGATGATTCTTTGTATGTGGTCTGGAGGCCGCACACAAAAATAAATTGAAAATAATGAAAACTGACGGAGGGCTAGGCTTTTTTAGTGTTTTTTTTGTTGAGGTTTTACTCTACGTTATTATGTTAGTGCGTGGTTGAGTTTGTATCAGATTACTGAATGGCTAAAATTGATGGCGAAAGTTGTTCTTAACGTTAAAAAAGTTTTGGGATTCCACCATAGTTAGTTTAGCCAAGGAAATCGCATCTTTTAAAACAGACATGTTCAGCGACGACCACTCCCTTAATGGCGCCGTATTAGTTGTTTAAAAAGTGAAAATTTGAATTTTTGGTAACCGGTTTTTTGGAAGCTATAGGAGGATTTATGTTTTTTTCGTTATTTTATCTAAACAGGAAAAGCGCCAAATCGGCCGATGGCCGCTGAAAATAGATTTATGTTGTAATTTTAAATTTATATGAAAATTTTATGCTTAAAATTTGTCAATTGTATGAAAAAATTTGTTCATATTTTTAAAAAAAATTGTCATATTTGAGAGAGAATTGTGTACAATTTTATAAAATTGTCCATTTAAAATAAATTTGTCAATATTTGAAGAAAAACGTCAAACTTAAAAAATAGCAAAGTTTCCAAGAAAAATTCGAAATGTTTTAAAAAAATTTTAACATTTGCAAAAATCAAATTTTGGCAAGTTTTGGTTTCCAATTTGGAGAAGGTTATAAAATTTTTAGAAAAATTAATGAACATTTCAAATTTGTTTTTGTAATGTCACAAATTTTGTGAATTGAGATAGTTTTAGTAAAATTTAAAATTTTTCTTCTAAATTCGACTATCATCGTGAAAATTTAACCAATTTTTCTTGAAAAGTTTGATAATGAAAAATTTTACCATAAATTTGCAAAATTTAATTCAACTTAAAACTTTCTCCTTGAAATTTATCAACAATTACAATAATTTACAACCTTTTCAATATCTGTTTTCGAAAAAAAAAATTTAAGGAATCATATCTTTTCAAAAAAAATGAATTTGAAAGCGGGAGGTTTATAAATTTAAAAAATAGAACTTAAATCATGTACTTCAATAAACAGAAAAAATTGCAAAACTTTTAATAATAATAAAATGGAAAAATTTTAAAAACGTTTTCATTTTTCAAAATAAGTTTTTATTTTCATTAAATTTCGGTGAATAAATTTTTAAATTACCATTTTTCAAATATACAATTTTTAAATTTTCCCAAATGAATGGTTGGAAGATTAAGATTTTCAGAGATAAACTTGTTAAATTTAAAAAAAATTAAACTTCTCGAATTTATTGAAAAAATAAAAAAAAAAAAAAAATCTAGTTGAATTTTGAAGAGAAAAACCCGTCCAATTTATGAAAAAAGTATCTATTTTAAAACAAAGATGTTCAAACTATCACGAAATTTTCAGATTTTCTTAAAAACTTTCAAAGTTTTGAAAATTCAAAATTTTTTATAAAATTTTAAAGAATGTTTTCAAATTATGAAAACACTAACAAATTTCTAAAGAAAATTTTAAAATCAAGATGATGTTTTTAATTTTTTGGGGAAATTGTCAATTATGAGAATTGCCAATTACGTTTTATTTTCTAAGAAATTTTCAAAGTTCCAAAAATAACTGGTTAAAAAATTGAATGAAAAACTTTTTAATTTTTCTGATAAATTTCAAAGTTTTCAGAAATTTTTTGGAATATTCAAAAAATTTTAAAATTTTTAAACATAATCCCAATTTTTGAATTAAAAAAATTGTCAAATTCTTACAATTATTACAATTTACTCTGAAATATAAAATTGTGTTTTTAATTTAATTATAAAATGGTCGTTTTAATTTCACTTTTCATTAAGTTTGAAAAATATTTTGAAATTGAGTTAATTTAAATACATTTCTTGAAAATCAGAATAAAAGTTAAAAAAATTTCGAAGTATTATAAAATTTTCATTGGCAATTTTCTGAAAAAAAGTTAAAAGTTTATGTAATTTGAGAATTTTTCACCAAATATTTTAAAACTTGTTTTTAATTGTGAAAACTTCGATAAGACCATTTTTTTTAAATCTAACACAAATTGAGACTTTTTTATATGAAACTATGGGAAAATTTAAAATTCGTTCCTTGAAAGTTTTAAAAATATATTTTTGCCAATTTTGCGTCAGAATAAACCAGAATTAATATTTTTAAAGTTTTCTAGAATTTTGAAAAAAAAAAAATTTAAAAACGTCTTTCAAAAATTATGTCAATTGTCCTAAAATCTTGTAAAAATGTTAACAATTTTCTCCGAGATATGAAAATTTTTCTTAAAAATATCGACAAATTTTTTTGACCCGATTCAAGGTTCATTTTCTTACAAATTTTAATTGCGAACATTAATTCTCTTATCGGGCTTCCGGGTCGATTTCAGGTAATTTTTTTTGCAAATTTGAAATGAAATAACATAAATTTCTTTTTTTGATTAAAAACATCAATGTCCTCTTATCGGCCTTCTCTTAAAAAATGTTCAAAATATAACTTCATTAATCTGTAAATATTAGAAAAAATGAAGTCCAAGAGCCCGAAGGTTGGATAATAAAGGAAATTTGATAGAAAAGTTTTAAAATTTATGAAAATGTTGCCAAAAATAGAAAAAAAATGAGTGCCACATTCGGCCGAACGCTGATAACGATGAAGTTAATTCGCGTTCGAGTTTCACTTTATTTAGACATTAAGAGCTTTGAAAAAAAGTTTCAAACCACGAACGCGAACCGAGGGTCTGGGGATCCACCGTGAAGAGTTGTTTTTCAAGATGCACAAGTTTTTGGGATAATCAGCTCTGCTAATTGATGCAAAAAATAGCTTCGTTAACTGTGAAAAATCAGCGAACACCCGCCTTAGGGAGTGGATGTCGCGTTGATTTGAGCCGCTTCCAAGATCATTTTCGGCCAAACTAGCAAAGGTGATATTCCAAAAACATTTTGCAACTAACAAAACCAACCTTCGCGGTTAATTTTGAAACTTAACAGTAATCTGATACGTATCCCACTTACGCCGACACCTACGCTTTTAAAAAACTCTTTAAAGACACGCGCAGTTCGTACCATACTCTTCAATTTTCATCACTTTTGTATTATTATTTTTGTGTCAGGCTCCGGACAAGCCTAAAAATATTGCCAAAACGCTTTTGTTTTAACATTTTTGCTTTCAGCGGACAAAACGACAAAACAAATTAAATTGTTGATGGTCAGATTTTTGGGGCTCAGGCAAAAAAGCTATTCCCTCCACCGTTTGAGAGATACAGTTCACTTTATTTCTGCATCTGAAAGCACAAGACTTTGATTTACCAATGGCTAGAGAGTTTTTTGACAATTTTTGCTTCGGGGTCTCTTGGCACCCATGTCAAACTTTTCATTTTAGCCAAATTGTTTAAAATGGTCAGTTTGGCGAGGCTCAGGCCAAAAGCTATCTCCTCCACCAGTTTGAAGATACAGTTTAGACTCATACTGCATCTGAAAGCACAGACTTGTTTGACAATGTACTAGAGAGTTTTTTTTGAAATTTCGATCGGCTCTCTTGGGGGCCATGTCAAAGTTTGATTTTGAGCCTTAATTTTTGACAAAATTTAGAAACAAACCACTGTAAAGATTTGTGGTGCAATTTTTAAACTTCTGTCAGGCGTCAAAAAGAAAACAAATTAAACGCACTTTCAATTTAAATCATGAAATAAATCAATAATTTTTGTTTTCGTTTTTTGGCCGGCCGGAAAGCGAAAGGTTGAAAACAAAATTTTGCATTAATTTGTTAGGTTTCTCCGGAGCCTGACACAAAAAAAATAATGACAAAAATGATTGAAAAAAATTTTTTTTGTTTCGAAGGGTAGGTACGAACTGCCGTTGTCTTTTAAAAGCTTTTTAAAAGCGTAGGTGGGATTGATCAGATTACTGTTGAGTTCAAAATTACCGCGTGACGGTTGTTTTGTTAGTAAAAATGTTTTGGAATATCACTTGCGCTAGTTGGGAAATGACCTTGGAAGAGGCTCAATCAGCGACACCCACTCCCTTAAGGAAGGTGCAGTACTATTCAGAGCATCTGATTACCTTCAACCTACGAGCTTAGCCGATTCGATCACCGATCGATCAGCAAAGTTTCAAATTCGGGCCTCCGATCCGATCACATTTTTTTCCAGCTCGGTCCGATCCGATCAGCAAAAATTTTGGAAGGCCGAAATTTCCGATCCGGATCCGAATCGCGATCATCGATCAGGCAAATCTGCTCGATGCCCTTTCCCCTGGTTTCAACCTTTTGTTTCAAGAGCTTCCTCAGAAAGCCGCGACCTGGCGCGAGCACGATAAAATCAGGTTAATTTCGCTCTAAACGTTAGCGAAATGATATACTCGGCCTCAATCGCGCACAATTTCGCATTCTGATTTTTCGCACAATACCAAATTAATCAAATATATTGGCCACAATAATATATTCGAGATATGTTGATCGAGTCAAAGACAACGCAATAATGAGAGGCAGGTGATCCCATCTTAGATATATAGATAGACAGGTACTGTATATATCTATTAGGGTGCGTTTAAACCAGTAAAAATCCCCCCAATTTTTTTGCGCTGTTATTTGTCCTATATTTTTTTCTGTATGAATAGGTGAAATCGCGTTAATTTAAATTATAAATATACTATATATATCTACGGGGCTCCCCGATTACAAAAAGTTCTAAGATAGCTAAATATCTGGTGAAAAATACAAATTGGTCCAAATAGGACCCATTTTTTCTTGAGATTATGGGAAATGTGGTGAGTTTTAAAAAAATTGAAACAAATGGTCTGATTCGGACCAGTGGTTTTAAAAATTTATTTTTCTCTAAATATTTGTTGGCTCAGTTTGAGCTATCTAAGAGAACTCAATCAGAAAGTGGTTTTCAGAGCCAAATCATTAAATTTGGCTTAAAAATGTCTCAAAAAATGCCCAGGTGGCCCACGTAATTGTATACTTATTTAGTTATAAGATTATCAAAATTAACCCGAACAAAATTAAAAAGATATTAGGTCGGGAGCGTTAATAGATATAATTTATTCATATAAATAATTGGGCATGAATTGTGAGATCATGGTTAAAATGAAAGCCTCAATAACCCACTTTGGCCGCCCACCAGTGAAAACCTTTGCTTGGTGAACGAGAAGCCATTACTCTTCAATTTTCAGCAGGACGTTTTTTTGGGTAGATAGTCATCGCAGAAAATGTTAATTCGTCGTGAAAATCGGAAATTCGATTTTTCAAATATAAAGACAATTTCAACCTTAAAAATCGTCGTGGCCATTTTCTCAGTGGCGAATTTCATCGTAAAACCAAATATTTTATGGTTGTTATCTCGAAGATTATAAAGTTGAGGCTGCAAAACTCACTTGTATGAAAAAAGTGCCTTTTTGGTCCAAAAACTTTTAGAATACACTATTGAGAAATTATGTTTTGTATCTAACCATATTAAAAATTCAGCACTGGAAACGTGACTGAAAATTTTTTACCAAAAGTTTCTTTATATGGAAAGTTGAAATTTTCGATTTTTGACGAATTACATGTTTCTGCGAAAATTACTATCTACCCGTTTTTTACTCATAACTCCCATAATTAAAATCGTGAAAAAAGATTAGTGTTACAGAAATCAAAATTTGAATTCAACAACGTTTTAGAGATCTGCTCAAATAATTGTCATACCGATTGTCTAGGTAGACACTGTCTACAATTACGGAGGTGTCTAAAATATCAGGCGAATGAGCTGATTTAAAACAGGAACAAATTTATTCACTGATTTCTATATGTCCAGCAGTTCTATAAATCGTCTCGAATTCGTTTTCGTTATTTTTCATCAATGAACTCGCCAAGTTCCACTAAAATAACATTGGTTATGACATGAGTATCTTTTTTTTAGGGGACCCACCTTTGTTTTATTTTTTTTGAAAGTGCGTCAATTGGGTCAGAGAATACTTCCAACTGGGGTGGGTCTCCAGATGGGTCCCGCTTTTTCAAAAGGCAGGGATTAACAAAATCATAAAAATATGGTCAAAAATCTAGAAAATTGTCAAAATCATGAGGTTTGTTCGGTAGAATTTTTTTTTTTTTTGAGAAAATAGCCGGTGGTTAACTGTGAATTACTGGTTAACAATGGAGTCGAAAAAACTGCGGCTTTTTCCAGTTTTTCAGTCGAATGCAAAAAACGTTTGTTGAATAGTCATGACATGTTCATTACGGTTCTTTATTTGGGGCACACGTAAGTCTGTCGGACCGAAAATAACCCAAGTATGTGGTAGGTTTGCGCGGTTTAGATTTGGGTCCGCTTCGCCAAAACCCAATAGTTTCAAAGTAGCCTTTGGTTAATTAGAACAATTTTGAGGATTATAGGTTCTTAGAAACTAGATGTTAGATGTGAGCAAGCCTCTTCTCCTTTTAAGACGAATTCCTTAAAACTGAGTATTTAAAACCTTGTTTTTTCACAAATAAAGTATGAGATAATGCTGATAAAGAAGAATTTTAGAGAAATCCAAAAAAAAATAAGATAAAATATATTTCGAACGGCTCATCGAAAAAAAAGTTTATCTTTATTTTTCAAAAATTAATCGAAAACTATATGGGCGATTTGAACCTTCTACTTATTTTTTAATTATTTTTGTCTTTTCAGGTCGTTTCAGAAAAATGTAAGCCACTTTTATGGCTCTATGAGTAAGGGGGTGGCCGTCGCATTTTAAGGCGAAAACGAGGTTTTCAATGGTCAATTGTTTCAAAAGTACAAATTGTTGGACAAAATATTACCTCCCTTTGATATATTTGAAGAAAAATATTTCATCCAAAAAAAATCGAAAGTGACGGATGGCCTAGTCTAATCAGAAATGCGCTTACAAAACTGACGAAATTATTTTTTCAAAATGTATCTCCTCCCTGGGTTTTCAAGGTACAAATTCGAAACTTATATAAATGTGCAGCTGAATAGTCCGTGCAGATCTGTATTGAGAATTTTGTCCAATTTTCTTGGATTTGGCTTCAGAATCACCAAAAAACGGTATTTTGACCCTGTTTCAGGGGTCTCAATCGAAATGTATCTCCTCCATAGATTTAAAAGTTACACATTCGAAAGTTATATGAATGTGCAGCTGCATACTCCGTGCAGATCAGTATTGAGAGTTTTGTCCAAATAGACTTCGCAATTCTATTACGAGAAATGGTTTTAAAAGTTTAATACGACTAGCAGTTTAAAAGATATTTTTTCCTACTTTTTTTTAGGATTTTCGTCTGATTTCCGTAAAAACATTCTACCGTAAATACGAAAAATAAAATCAAAATTCTGAGGATACCAAGATTTAGGAAATTACCTGAGTACTCCTGGTACCATTAATTTTTTTTTCTGGTTTATATTGAGAGTTTTATTTTTTCTCAGGTGATTTTTCTATAAACTCAAAAAATAAAAAAACACTCAATTGCGCGAATAATTTTTTCTTAAAGTAAATCAGTTTGATTTTTAGTAAAAATCCGATGAGAAGCGACAAAGAGCACAGCTAAAGCTTGATTATCTTGATATCATGCCGAGTAATCAAGCCTACAGCGGAGTTCGCCCTTTTTTAGTGGCTGGAGATCCTGATCAAATAAATTTATTTTTATCCTCAAAAAAAGGTTGCTTACGATTTTCTAAATGTCACAGAAAAAAGGAATTATCATGTTGTAGGCTATGGAATAGAGATATTTTTAATCAGAGAAAGATTTCCAGAACAACAGCTTTGAATTTATTTATTTTATAATTTGCGATACCACTCTGGAAAAATCGTTTTATGAAAAAAAACTTACCTTCATTTTTATGGCGTAATATCGATCAAAGATAATTAGATTGATTTGAAAAATTACAATTTTTATATTTCCCCAATACACCGAAATAGTTTTCAAAAGTTCGAGTCGAAACTATTTTATTCAATTTGTTTTGATTTTCGTTGCGTGCCCATTTTGGCGCAACCGGAATAGAAAACTTGTTTTTTTAGGACGATTGAGATAAGCTATTTTCATCAAGGCCCGATATTTCATAGTCATGTTCTATTTAATCTTTTTGTATTCATTATGTGATTTTAAAATGTAATGGTTTTCCGTTGAAGTGGCTTGATACTTAAACCTCTATTTTGTCTTGGCATTTATCCAGCCACACATTTAAAAATTTAAAAAATTAAGCCATAATTTAAGGTCTATCCTTGATCTCGGGTCATGAAAAACTAATTTAAAGATTTTATCGGCCTTATTATCTCCGTAATAACAGCCCAAAGTCGCGTCCCCGAATGGCATTTTGAGTGTGAGGGGAATTTTAATAGTTTTGGGTGTGAGGGGGTTAATAAAACATTAAAATAAAATTTGGAGAATTTGTTTCTAGGGCCTCAATTTGCGACGACCACCCCCTTAAAAGAGTATTTTTTCGAATAAGTAAGAATTAATTAAGTAAGATATAATTTCGCGTGAAGTAAAGTNAATTTTAATAGTTTTGGGTGTGAGGGGGTTAATAAAACATTAAAATAAAATTGGGAGAATTTGTTTCTAGGGCCTCAATTTGTGACGACCACCCCCTTAAAAGAGTATTTTTTCGAATAAGTAAGAATTGTTATTTTTTAAAAATTAATTTTTATAAACATTTCAATTAATGCTAGTTTTCGTGGAAAATATTCAATAATTCTAATAAAAATCGTAGAACCGAAACAAAAATGAAGTGTTTATTAGGAATAACTACAGCGACATGACTTTTAACGGACAGATTGGGAATATTTGCCACGACTTCACATAAACGGGGTAATGGTTTTTACTTGTCCGTTAAAAGTCATTTTGCAGTTTGAAATATACTGTAAAGTTCTATTAATCCACCTAACTTAAGGGGGTAACCGACGGAGGCTGTATCTCGAGACTCAGAAGAGATAGGAAGCTAATTTTAGTTGCATTGTCATTTTCGTGGCTGGTTTGCTTCCAAAAATATTAAAAAAAAATTTTCGATGTCAAAAATTTTTCAAAATTTTCTATATTTTCAAAGTTTTATTTTCCTTAACCGCACTGTATCTTTTGAAGTAATAACTTTTTTTCTCTAATTTTTGTTGCATTAGATCACTGTGAATAAGATCTTGAACATGGCAATAAAAAATTTCTAAATTTCGAAAAAAAAAATTCCAAATATTTTCTTAGATCCAGAAATTTGGGGTAACCGACGGAGGCTGTTTCTCGAGACTCAGAAGTGATAGAAAGCTGATTTTAGCTGCATTCTTATTTTTGTTAACGGTTTGCTTATAAAAACCTAAAAAAA
>SCLH01000799.1:37985-52314 GCA_004367855.1 Oikopleura vanhoeffeni
AACGGTTTTCTGCTATGTGTAGCCAAGTAAATTTGTGGTGCCTAATTTTTTTTGTTTTATTTCTGGTCAACCGGTTTACCGGCAATTGATGTTCCAAAACCGGTCAACATTTTTTTCAAGAGAATCAAACAATATTTATATGGGAAGTTGCATTTTGGTGTGGTTTTTGAAGAGAAAATTTTTGGAAAAAAAGCTACCTAACCATTTTTTTGAAATACACGATTATTCAGTATTTTAAACGGAATTTCAAATTTGTTTAATCCTTTCGAATTTGTCTTAAAAGTTCTATTAAGAATTTTATGATAGTCCTCGATCGTCTCAGTCTGAAAATATTCGTCGAATGATTCCTTCCGCAATCTCATCAGGTGCTGACATCAGTGCTGACGGTGAAGGCTATGACAACGATTGTAACGTTACAGAAAATAAACGAAGAAAATCTAAAATTGAGCTAGACAGGTAAACTAAGCAGATTTTGAGGCATTTTAAAATGTAGAGTAAATTTTAGTTGCTTTTTAAACGCCTATATTTCACTATGAAAACTTTGTAGGCGGAAATCAGCAGAACAGTAGAATGACTTTATTAGGACAACCCGATAAGACAGGGAAGCGATGAGACATGGTAAATTATCAGAAAAAATCTTTAAAATAATCCATCTTTGCTGAAAAGTGATATGTTAGTCATTTTTCCAAAAATGTTGTCAATAGAACAGGGTAACCGTTTCTACCTGTCATTTTAAAGTGTTTTAGCGACATAAGATTTTTTATTTCAATTTTTCGCGCCTAGGCATTTTTTTGTAGCAAAAGGTGGAAGAAAAACAGTCGACCAAAAACTTATACTCCTAAAATATATAAGCTAAATTTGGGGGGGTAGCGGTCGTGAATATCGAAGATTATGCCCATGCCTGGAATTTTTGCAAANTTTTCCCTTAAATAATCACACTGTCCTTAAGGGTGTGGGTGTCGCTGATTTTGACCTTTTACGAAGCTATTTTTGGGTAAACTAGCAGAGCTGATATCCCAAAAACTTATGCATCTTGAAGAACAACTCTTTACGGTGATTTAAAATTTAACAGTAATCTGATACAATCCCACCGACACCTACGCTTTAAAAAAGTCTCCTAAAAAATCACTCAATACGTATCTTCTCCTTCAATTTTCACTTTTTAGCATTATTTTTTTGTGTCAGGCTCCAAAGAAGCCTCACACATAATGCAAAAGCGCCCTCTCCTCGGAATTTTGCTTTTGGCGGACAAAAACGCGAAAAAACAAAAAGTAAAATTTATGAAATGGTCAGTTTGGGAGGCTCAGGCAAAAAGTATCTCCTCCACCAGTTTGAGAGATAAAGTTTCGACTCATACTGCATCTGAAAGCAGGAGACTTGTTTGACAATGCATTATAAAGTTTTTTTGAAATTTTGATTTGACGTCTCTTGAGGGCCATGTCAACTTTTCATTTTTAGCCAAATTTTTTGAAATGCTCAGTTGGGAGCTCAGTCAAAAGGTATGTCTCCACCCATTTAGAAGATACAGTTTCGGCTCATACTGGCATCTTAAAGCACAAGACTTGTTGACATCCATTAAAGAGTTTTTTTCGAAATTTTGATTCGGCGTCTCTTGGGGGCCATGTCAAGTTTTCATTTTTATTTTGAATTTGACAAATTTAGAAACCAAAAAAAAAATGACAAATGCTTCAAAATATTTTTTTCGTAATTTAAAACACTTTTAAGGATTTTGGTAACTCGGTAGGTCAAAAGAAACAATAGCGCACTTTCAATTTAAGGGGGTGGGTGTCGGTTTTTTTTAGCCCTTTATAGAATTAATTTATGATACATTAATATCGGTATGACTAAAGTGACCAAGGAATCTCATGGTGCAATTATTTTTTAAAACAATCTAGAACAAATCTAGAATTTCAAATTCGAATATTTTTTGCTTTAATCCGTATAAAACCGGTATCCACCATGATCATGAACATTTTTTATTCGTGAATATGACCCACCGAAAACAATGCATTGACATTAGAATTATCGGAAATGTTCTTATCGAATTCTAGAAATTTCAATTATTTTTAAGCCAAATGTTAAACCTATTATTCGAATTTGACGCTGATGTTGAAAATTTTGTATTAGCTGTTAGCCAACTTTTTTGATCATTGAAATCTCAGCTTCAATTTGGTGGTACTTTTGTTCTGATCAGCGAAACTTTTTTTCAACTTTTCATTTCCGGGTTCACTTTCATTCAATTTTCTAGAATTCTAAAATTTATTCAAAATTTCTTCTCATCATTTACGCGCTTATATTTATCTACCTTATTCGAAAAATGGCTTCATTCTAAACATTCGTCTAAAAGAAGATAGAGTTTAAAGTCGAAAACTGGCAAAATCGGGCGTTTAAGTGAGATTCTAGAAGAAAAAAAGTCAAAAATCGAAAAAATCCTTCTCATCACTTTTTGTCCTCATTTATTCGCTACTTTGTGTAAATTTTGAGACGCTTTGTATGTGGGTCTAAAAGAAGATAGATTTAAAAAAACGTTTAGTGCTCTAGAATAGACTCACCACCTGTGGTGTGACGTAACAAGGTTGACTTTGAGATGTGTAATCGTTCAGACGAAGGCTAGATCACAAACGAGTATCTCAATTTTTTACAACTGCCTAGATTTGATCTGAGGCGTGATTGAAGGTACCAAAAAGCGACACCCACCCCCTTAAATCATAAATAATTCGATAATTTTTGTTTTCGTTTGTTGGCCGCTTAAAGCAAAATTCCGATGAAAGGGCGTTTTGCATTATGTGTGAGGCTTCTCTGGAGCCTGACACAAAAAAAATATAAAGAAAAATGTAAATTGAGGAGAAAATCATCTGAGTGTTTTTTAGAGTCTTTTAAAACGTAGTGAAGTGTAAGTAGGATTGTATTAGATTACTGTGAAATTACTAATCACCGTGAAGTTGTTCTTCAAGATGCCAAAAGTTTTTGGGATATCAGCTCTGCTAGGGTTTTCAAAGGCGAGTTATCGCAAAAGTACAAAACTTGGACAAAGTATTTACCCTTCTAACTAATGTATTTGAGCAAAAATCTTGCATCTTATATAAAAGTCGAAAGTGACGGATGGCTCGTCCAATCAGAAACGTGCTAACAAAATTTTCATAATAGATCTCCTCCCTGAGTTTTTAAGGTACACCAATGATTCATGACTAAAATTAACCGGACAGAACGTAGGCAGGTCAAAATAGAGCCTTTTTTTAATTCTGAAATTAAGCTTCAGTATCACCAAAAAACAGTCTTTTGACCCTACTTCAGGGGTCTTAATCAAAATGGATCTCCTCCCTGGATTTTAAAGTTACACATTCCAAACCTGCATGAATCTGCAGCTGAAAAGTGCGTGCAGATCGAAATAGAGAGTTTTGTCCAAATTTCTTTCTCAGTTTTTTATAAATCGTGTTTTGATTTTGCAAAAATCAAGAAATTTCAACTTATTTCCAACACAATATTTCTTGAACTCTCAATATGTGCTTTCCTGACGATGTATGAAGATAAAAAGACTACCCATTCACTCGTAGTCGTCTATATTTTCATAAAAAAAAACATTAAAATTAAATTTGAAAAATTTGTTTATAGAGCCTGATTTTGCGACGACCACCCCCTTCACATTGCCGGGGTGATATTTGCGATAGAAATATTCCAATTATAAAAAAAATGGATTTTCTTAAAAATTATACACTTTTTTTAAAAACAATCAAAAAAGAAATTTTTCAAAGTTGAACGAAAACGACCAAAATGGCTCGCAAGTCGCAACACTTTCACAAAAAATATGAGAACGTTTAAAATTAAATTTCTGCCAATGTTATTATAACTAAAGTATAGTTTGTTTAAGGGGGTCCCATAAGTCCGGCAGATTGGTACATTTTTTCAGAGCGATATCTGAAAATTTATTTATTTATTTTTTCTCTACTATAAAAGTGTTCATTCTTGGGAACGTTTATATTTTTAATTTCTTTACATAACTTATTATCTGTGAAAATATTGAAAACCATTTTTCACTGTACATCAATGTTCAACTAAACCTGACTATAGAATTTTCTTTGAAGACGATATTAATGAACTTCAGACGTTGTCGGGTGTTATGCGCTAGAAAGTCTTGTTTTAATTCTGCACATTAAAAAATTTCCTCAATATCAAATTTTTTCCATGAAAAATGGTCAAAAATGGCCAAAAGTAGAAAACAACATTTTTTGAGATAAAAATTGACCTTCAATTGCGTTTTTATATTAAAAAATCTCCTGATTATCAAATGAAATGCCGCCTTTAACACCCAAAATTTTATTGAGCTTTTTTTGCGAGAATAAAATTGTTGAAAATTGAGTGCCAAATGGCACTAACCGGTTGTGCAAGCAAGTGTTGTAAATTTCATCAATAGTTTAGAAATGATAATCGCGCGACCATCCCATTAGTTGACATACGGAGATTTAGTAGATACCAGAAAATTAAAAACGTGATTCTGCCTGATTTTTTGTGCAAAATTCAAAAAACTAATAACAAAAATTTTGGACTTGATTTGCGGAAAATTTATGATTTTAAGATTTTTCCACATGAATTTATGATTTTTCAAACAGCGGTCAGAAAATATGTAGGCATGAAACGTTGTAGGCAAATGAAGCGTTAAAAATATGGCTTACGCTAGAATATAATTATTCATCCGATTTTCTAGAGAATAGTATCATTGGATTCTATTTAAAATTCTCTATATTTTTCAATTAGCAAGGTAAAGCGTATGTGGGCTCTGAAAGCGACTATATCGGATTTGGTACAACGTTTCACTTTCGGTTTCTTCGCCACTTGAAACTCAGGCGGTATGAAAAATGTTAAAGTGGCTATTTTTTTGGTTTTTACAAACAGATTTGAATAAAAAAACAGAAATAATTTTGGACGAAAAATGCGGAAAATTTTTCATAATGCTTTGATTTTTTTTAAATTTTCACGATTCCAAAGATGAAAACTCGAACTCAAATCTTTCTTTAAATAGATAAAAATTTCTTTAATGAGCTCTAACATATTTATTCTGGTTAAGCTAACGATAATAAGCACAAAAAAATAAACTAACTACAGTCCCTAACCCCTTGAAATGCAAAAAAATTCCAAAAAAAGTAGGCATTTCAAGGGGTTGTGTCTATTTAGGGCTCTCAACGCACACTTCAGAGACGTGCAGTTATAGTTCCATGCTGTGTCTTATCAGGAGAGTATGTTAGGAAATCTTCGCTTTTTTCCTTTAGGTGAGCTTTCTTTAGTTTCTTTCGATTTTTTGAAATGATTCTACACTGTCTCTACGGAGTACACAAAAATACGAATTGTCGGTTGCTGAATTTTCTAGTTTTCAAAGACTTAAAAAACAAGTTTTAAATTTTCTAGAAATTTGAAAATTTAATAATACGAATAAATGTTTAGAAACAATTAAGCGGTCTTTATTCATAAATTAATGTACAGAAATTCTGTAACAGAAATATAGTGGAAGTCGGTGCTTATAAATTAATGATGTTTGAAATTTAGATAAAGGTCAACTTATTAATAAGGCAATGGAATGCGAGATTTAGAAATTTATAATTAGAATCATTTGTTTTTTTAAAAAAAATGCGTTATTGGCATTTGAAGTTCTCTTTTTAAGCAGATACTTAAATTATTTTACATCTTGATGTTTCAATGGCAGCACTTTACTACGCTCTGAGAGAGACCATTAAGTATAAATAGAGCCGCACGATACTGGAGCATGTTTACCAAGTTAAAAGTCTTTTTTGTTCCAATAAAATATCACTTTTTGGAATAAACCTTTAGATCCTTGAATAAGCTTCCGATATTGAAATATGAAAACGTCTGTTGGAAGATTCGGAGTGGTAGAACGCAAGTTGATCGTAGAGAAAATCACTTTTGACTTTCTCTTCTTCCCCTACCTTTCAGATCGTCGATGCATGCATTTTTTCTGCTGATTGAGTCCTCAATCATCCAATTCACTGATTTTCATAATTCAGTAATTTATTTTCTTGCTCAAAAGTGCTAGGGTGAGCTGAAGCGAGCGCACTTATTCGCCGTAAAGCCTCTATTGGCAGGTTTATGGAGTACCCAATAATTCTAGCAATTAAACTTGGTCCTATCGCGATCGGTTATTTCTGTGTTCTTGTAGGCGGCGGTAATAGAATTTTTGCGTGAAGAAAGATTCATAATAAGGTGGCAGAGAGTTATTAAAAGCAACTGGGCTGAGACAAATTTTTTCGATCTGGGTCAAGTGAGACGGGATAGGTACGTGTCGAATGACCGCAGTGTCTAGCCTACCTTATTGAGAGTAGCGCAGAGGAGAGAGGTAGCAATCTATTTTTTTTTGTGCTATGTCAAACTATTGCCCGGAACGCTGCGAGGGGCAGCACCTCCTTTAGGAGCAATATAACTAAAGATCTACGAGTAAAAATACTATTTGCGTGATGCCCTCACACACTCTATTATCTATTATGACAAATTCTTTCGCAGAGTGACAAGATCTCTCGATAAAATCTCTATAACACTTTGTAACCCAACGCCCTTTACTAAAAATCTACTCATGTATATAATTTGTCCACCTAGCGGAATAGTTAACACAGTATTTGTGTCCCGGATGCAGCTTATAGCTAATGTCGTATTTCATCATGCGAGGGCCGCGCGATCTCTATATATGGATTCGGAAACTGACTACTATCTGGACAGAAAGTTTAACAAATAATCTTCAAAACTTGTTCTTTTTTTCAGAAAAAACAGGCATTTCAAGGGGTTAAAGGGATTATTGTGCATTTCAAAGGGGGGCGCATTTCAAGGGGTAGGGACTGTTGTATTTTCGTGAGTTATATTGGAGGTGCACGGTGACTTCAACCACTGGCACCCCCCTTAATTGAATGACTCAGAGTCATTGACTCTTTGTAAAAAATATTTAATTCTGATAATATTAAAAAAATATTTTTTAAAATCTTAACGTACCGTGTGCCATTTAGCGTCATTTAGAACTTTGCTGATTCTGAAATTGTACTTTGATTGTTTTTCTTCTGGTGGAACACAGTGTAATGCTTTTTCCATGAAAAATGCGCATTTTTCTTCAATTTTTGTAATTTTACCATCTAAATATTCTGGTGTAACTAAGGCTTTTTGATCCTCGGCTCCCGGACCATCTTGGGCGGCAGCAAATCCAGCAACGGCAAATAAATTGAAAAATCGCATTGTTGAAAATATATATCGAATAAGAAAATAGCGTTCTGACAAAAATTTTCTGACGTAGTTTATATAAATTCAAAAATTCGTCCATTAAAGGTCGACACATGTGGCGCCCGTTGGCGCCGTTGCGTATTTCAACTTTTCTCCATCTTTATTTCAGTCACCAAGCTTTTTTTCAAAATCCACTTTTTCAGGTTAAAAAAGATTACCAGAAATTTGTATTAACCCTTGTTCTCACAAAAGTATAAGAACCACAATGTGGTTACCACATGAGGCAAAAAACACTTTTCTGATGGAAATTTTACCAGGTAATACATTGAGATTTTGGATAAAATTTAATTAATTTAATTTAAGAATGTTTTTAAATTTCTAGATCACATTAAAAAAACCTTGACTGTTTGTAAAGACATCAATAATTTCCTTCATAAACTTTGAATTCACATGTTTGAAAGACACCTTTTAAATTCTATGAGCAATTTAAATCTTAAATTTCATTCCTCATTATTTTCGGCATTTTGGGTTGAACATTTCAATCAAGTATCCTATATTTTTATCTGCTTTATGCCAATTAAGTAAAATAAGGCCAAATTTTGCAAAATCTTATTTTCTAAAAATCTATAAAAAACAAAAGAAAACTGGATTTTTTTTTTTAAATGGTCATAGTTTTTTGCATGTCCTCAGAACATTAAGCTGATACTATTCCTAACGACCTTGTTAATTTTTTCACTATTGCCTCGCAACATTTGCGCATAATTAATATGGCATAATACTCCTTTTCACGACCATCTCAGAATCTGAGACTCAGATTTTTGACCTTTTCGGCAAATCATTTTATCATGTTTTTCCAAGTATGAAGAAAAAATCGTGGCCAATAATTTTGTTTAGTAGCGTTAATGCGCATCAAGCTAGGAAAAGTGCAGGGAAGAAAATAGGTAAGGAAGGGAAAGGGAAAAAACTCGAGTAAAACGGGGATATAAAAGTAAGCATTCAATTTAGTGATGAAGATTTTCCATAAAAATCAGAAATAATGGAATCTTTTCGGCCAAATTTTTGGTGAGTGCTTGAATATTTTTGACATAAATTAACTTTTTTAGACAACTTGTATCTGGGCTGAATCAACCCAACAGAATTCGAATATTATTTTTTCATCTGAAAGTTTTACAAAAATAAAAGGCTTTAAAGACATTTATTAATTAGGAAAATTTTTGGACATAAAATTATCTTGAATGTGATATCCCTTTATCACCTTTTGGTTAGATTGCGTAGCCACTACTTCTTTTAACGTGTGTTTTTAACGTTGTGGCTACGCAATCTAACCAAAAAGTGATAAAGGGATATAAAAATGTTTGTGTTCTGAAACAAAAAATCGATATGAATCTACTTTTTCAACAAGTAACTCTTTGATAACTCAATGCATAAGAATAGAATAAATCATAAATTGAATTACAATAAATAGGTCATCGAATTGAGCAAAAAGATCATTCAACCGCTTCTCAAAATTTTACCACGTTTCTGATCAAACCTTGTAAACTGCAGATTATCTGCAACAGATATCACTTCAAAATGTCAAAAAATCCGCACAATTTGTAAGCAAGAAATTCAAAAAGCTTTTTGAGCTGAATATATATTCACCTCAAACTGAATTTATACGCTAAGAACTTGGGCAGATGAAAATTATTTTGCTAATTAGCAGTTAAGGGGGTATATATGTCTGATTAAATAAAGGCCTTAGAGGCATTAAAAATGCTCCAAATTGATACGGGGTGATAATTAAGTGTACTAAGAAACCATTCATCAAAAAAAATTCCGAAATTTTATGTATTTTTTCTAAGTATTTTTTAAAAGATGAAGTTAAAAAATAACGTTTGCCCGAATTTGATCACTAAAACTTAAAAATATCGCCTTGACATAAGCCAATTTTCTCATCAGTGTTTCACTGACTTTCTTTTTACTCTACTTTCGAAAAAATTGAAGCACTTTTTTTTTTCAGGAAATTTTTCGAAATTGACCAAAAAAATGCATATTTTGAGTTTTAGCTGGAAATTGCATAAAATGCCCGTGAGAGTCTCTTACAATTGTTCTTATGGAATACTTGATAACAATTTGAGCCATTTTGCAATATATCCCTAGGAGGAAATAGATTTTGAGTCTGAAATTGTTAAAAAAAATGTCGGTTATTTGGCGTTCTAGATTGTTCCGTGCCGGATAAAAAAAACGCCGTGAGAAAAAGATTGACATACTAATCGTTACGTGATCTGTGTAAATTTGAGCTCAATTTGATATACCGTCTGGGAGGAGATAGTTTTTGGCAGTTTTGAAAATGTCACCTTGTTACGATACTGTACCTATTGGTGTATTGCGTCAAAAATAATTTGTGGGATGTTAACTTTTTCGCAAGATAAGGAAGATCTACAAATGAGGCAATTTTCGGTTTTTCTCATGAACTGTTAAGTTTTTCAGAATATATCCACCGTGAATATGTCAATCCTGCCAGATATACCCCCTTAAGATAGTCAAAAGAATTGTATTGACAATCGAAATGTCAAATTAATTTTTTACAAAGAGTACTTTTTCGATTTTTTATATTTCAGAATTCCAGATTCCGAAAAGTAACCAAAAACATTAATTACTATTTTTTGATAAAAAGCTTTTGTCCGTTTAAGGGAAGTGGGGTGTCGCTGATTGAGCCTCTTTCCAAAAGCATTTCCCGCAAACCAAGCAAAAGGTGATATCAAAAAACATTGTAACTAACAGAAAACCAACCGTTTCGCGGGTATTTTTAAAACTTAACAGTAATCTGATACAACGCACCTACGCCGTACACCTAGCTTTGAAAAAGCCTCCTAAAAAAGAACACGCAGTTAGTGCTACTCCTTCAATTTTCATCATTTTTTATTAGTTTTTTGGTGTCAGGCTCCGGAGAGCCTTACAAATAATGCACAAGCGCTTTTTGTTTCAAAAATTTTGCTTTCCGGCGGCCAAAAACAGTCAAAAAAACGAAAAACAAAAAATTAATTTGATTTATTTATGATTAAAATTGAAAGTGCGCTAATGTTGTTTTCTTTTGACGCTAACCGAGTTAAAAATTGCACACAATCCTTAAAAGTGTTTGTATTTACGGAAAAAATATTTTGAAACATTTTTTCTGGTTTCTAAAATTTTGTCAAAATTCAGGCTCCAAATGAAAAATTGACATGGCTCCCAGAGCGCCGAATCAATTTCAAAAAAACTCTCTAATGGATTGTCAAAACAAGGCTTGTGCTTTCCAGATGGCAGTATGACCGACCTGGTATCTTCTAAACTGGTGAGGAGATACCTTTTGCCTGAGCCTCCCAAACTGATGATTTCGAAAATTTTACCTTTTTTTTGCGTTTTTGTGCGCGTCGAAACAAAATTTTAAAAACAAAATTGCTTTTGCATATTCGTAAGGCTTCTCCGGAGCCTGACACAAAAAAATAATAAAAAATGATGACAAATTGAAGGAGTAGGGCACTAACTGCGTGTCTTTTCAGGAGGCTTTTTAAAAGCGTAGGTGTCGGCGTAGGTGGGATTGTATCAAGCCATTACTGTAAGTTTAAAATTACCGCAAAGGTTGGTTTTGTTAGTTACAAATGTTTTTGGACATATCACCTTTGCTAGTTTGGCGAGAAAGGACCTTGGAACTTCCAAGTTTGGAAGAGGCCTGAAATTTGCGCCCACCGCATTCCCTTAGGATTGTGGGCAGGGTGTAAAAGGATCACCCTCCCGACAAGATTTTTCTATCCCCCATCCCCATTTTTTGCCTACTTTTGCGTTAAACCCTAACGCAAAAAGAGGACTAGAAAACCCACGCAAAAGCCATCCCCTTTTAGCAACCTGATTGTTTTCTTGTATCCGACATCCAAGCAGCATGATAATTGATTGCAAGCAAAAAAAAGTTTTTTACTATCGAATAATTAGTTCTAAGAACATCAGATTTGCTTGCAAAATAATTTATTTATTTACAATTTCCACACATAGGATAGTCCTCAAGTTCCAAACAAATGATATCACAGCTAAAAATTACACCAAATGAAAGTATTTCAGTCTTTAATTTTACTATGATAATCGAAATGAATTTATGAAATAAGAAACGAAATCGCATGTACCGTTCGTGAAGGTATACTTGTTTTGTAAAATAATTAACATTTTGCCTAATATTTAACTATAGCAAGAATTTCAAAAAAAATAATGTTTCCGGCGATTAAGATGAATTTATAAAATATTTTCAGTTGCGATTTGTAGAGGAATTTTTTTCTGACCAAAATAATGATCGGCATTAAAAGTGGATTTTTGGATACGTGGATATGAAAACGGTATACTTCAATGGAGAGAAATACCAGCAATTAGGTTTTATGCCATTTAAAGGTTGATGTGAAAATATTTTTTCTACAATGAATCAATTTCTGATTTTCAAAGGTTACGGACTACATAACAATTGAAAAAATAAACGTTCACTTAATTCCTCACGAAAAAAGATACTTGAGTTTTAAAAACGGCTTATTTTCCCCCCAAGCCACATTGCTGGAAGCACCCACAATCCTCTTAAAGGGTACCCGACAACAAAAAATTTCGAAAAATTTTGGCGTTTTTTCGATTTTTTCCTAAGCATTTTTCTTAAAATTTTGTCCAAAAAAATAACGTTTGTGTCCAATTTGACCACTAAAACTTCAAAAACATATCGGGTTGACGTAGCCAACTTTCTCTTCCAGAGTTTCCCCAAGCTTTCTTTGAGGCCTACTTTCGAAGAAAATCGAAAGCACATGTTTTTTTTACCGGAAATTTTTCCACCGTGACCTTGAAAAATTCATATTTTGAGTTTGGGTAAAAATTGAAAAAAAGGCTCCTCAGAACGTTTCTATCTGTTTTCGAGCTTAGCGTTTGCAAAACCTCTTCGCGCCTTTTCCGCATTTTCCCGACTCTCACCTTACGCGCCACCGGAGACCCTGATTTTCCCGAGAACAAAGGTCCAAAAAACGGTGGTTTAATTTCCATATTTAAAAAATTAGCACTTTCCGGACAAAGCGCTTCTCAGAGTTTTAAATACTAATTATATTACAGGTTATGTTTAAAATTTAGTTTATTTCAAAATAAACCTCAGAGAGATAGATTTTCCGTTTTGGCTTAGGTCTACGACTTGCTTATTTGTCTGAGAGTGTAATGCAAGCAAAAAGTTTTGAAAACATGTTTACGACAAAATGAGGCTAGTTCTAACAAACTGGCTAATCCTGAATAATATCCTTGAAGCCGTGTTTGGCTTAAATATTCTTCGAGAATATGTCAAATTAGGGACCGGGATACCCTTAAGGGGGTGGTCATGTCTAATTTAATAAAAGCCTTAGAGGCATAAAAATGCTCCAAATTGATAAGGGGGGATAATTAAGTGTACTAAGAACCCAATCATCAAAATTTTTTTTCGAAATTTTCGCATTTTTTTGTTTTCTTCTAAAGTATTTTTTAAAAGATGAAGTTAAAAAATAACGTTTGCTCGAATTTGACCACTAAAACTTCAAAATATCGACTTTTTTCGGAAATTTTTTCGAAAATGACCAAAAAAATCATATTTCGAGTTTTATCTGTCAATTGCAAAAAAGGTTGTGATCATCTCTTACATATGTTCTGAGGAGTACTTGATAAAAATTTGAGCCAATTTGCAAATATATCCTCGGAGGAGATAGATTTTGAAGTCTGAAATTGTGAAAAATCGTTCGAATTTAACTACGTGTACCAAATAAAGTACAGCAAAATGACTTTAATAGAACGGCCCGAGCCTCAAATGCCGTCCAATTAAAGGCATTAGCGGAATTTTTGCCTAATGCGCCCGTCCTTTTAAAGTCATATTGGCAGCTTTTCTGTCGTCAAGGCCGTCCTGAGCGGTCGTCCTATTAAAGTTGTATTGCTGTACAAAATAAAGCAAATTTAGTCCACAATGTACTTTTCTACGCAAAAAGTATAGGGATGCGCCTTAACTGGTACACACCTCCTTAATTGGTACACTTTTTAAGGTCGGTAGGTGTCGGTTACGGAGCAAGGACCATATAAAATTTTTCTTAGCATTCAATAGAAGAGTTTACTATGTGGTAATTGAGATCAGGACTAAATCGCGTTTGACAAACTGTCAAGAACTTAGGTAATTTTTTTGCAGGTGTATTCCATTGTGATCTTTTGAGCTGTCAAATTTGACGTAAAACCCTGTTTTTTCGTCACAAGAAATTCTAGTTTCGAGTCGAAAAAGTTAAGCATATTGAATTTCAGAAGTGCTTGTCTAATTTGTTTCTTAGGCGGTTTCTAATATAAACTGTTTGGTAGATCAGGGTTAAAGTACAATTTAAAACTATAATGTATTGCAAGGGACTGATAAACCGAAATACTTTTGGAACAATAGCCAAAATTTGAAAAAAACATTGTTTTTAATGATTTACAGTTTTTGACCGCTCAAAACCCCCACTCAGCTTTTGCCAAAAAGAAGGTTTTTACTGGTCAGGGGGGTTAAAAGTAATCAATGGACAGGGGGCATTTGTAGGTACAATTGCCGCATTTGAAATTAAATTATCGAAAATAGAATCATTCCGATCGTTGCATATAAAAGTTTGATTTATAATGTTTGGAATTTCCGTGAAACGAATTAAAAATTATTCCTTGAATTTTTTTTTTGGCTCATGCTGGTACCAACTATAAATCCCGAATAAAAATGTAAGGTCGACCGATCCGGATGCGGACAACTCTACTCGGTTTTTGATTTTGGCTCGAAATTAATATGAGGGCGTTTTTGTGCGAGAGCAAAAAAGTATTTATTGCGGCGGTGCGAATAAATTGTCAAAGATAAAAGTTGAAGATAATTACTCGGAAACAAAATCTGAGGCTGTACCAAAATATTTCTAAACTTTGGAATACTGATAAAAAAAGATTGAAATACTTAACTCCCGTAGTGTCTTTTGCACCATCCGTGGTGAGTGTCTTTGCCCATCCGTTGGTGTATGCATTTGATCAAGCATATACCGACGATTTCTTATCAACATATATTTTTCTATATTATTAATATTAGCAATAGAATTTCTATACCTGTCCTATAAAAACAATTTTTAAAAAAGTT
>SCLH01000799.1:74410-88817 GCA_004367855.1 Oikopleura vanhoeffeni
AGGTGGCCCAAGGAGACATTTATATTCTGAGTGAAACCGAAAGTGGTATTTTCTCATGATATAAATTCCCCTATAGAGGCACTTGTGGTCACTTATGACCTCTGTTCATAATACCGTTTCCAGAAAACCGATAATTGCGCATCTTTTTGGTACATGTAAATCACTGAAATATCACTTCCGGTACCGAAAGCTAACTTTACCGGTTAATTTTGACCAGCCGGTACATCCGATAACGTTGCAATTCAAAAGTCACCTGGAAAAAACTCTTCGCTGTCGACTCAGCTTATTTATTTTGTAATACCGCTATTTCAACTCCCGTGAGAACCCGAGGACTGAAATGTCACTTTTCGCACCTTCAAACCGTTTTTTTTTGAAAAAAATCTTAAACCCTAAAAATCCTTGGTCTTAAATGACCAAGAAAAAAATTCTCTACAAGATAGCTTAAAAATATCGATACCCATTTTTGAGTTTTGAATTTTCTTATTTCAAATCGTTTAAAAGAGAGTAACTTTCAAATTAAGGTGCGATTCGCCAGTTTAAAAATTCCGTTTCTGCAATGAATCCCAATGATGACCAAGTCATTATCACACAACAAGCTTCAAAAAGAAATTTCATTATTCCAAAAGAGATTGAAATCGAAGTTCCAAATGTTCAAAATTTAAAATTCGACGAAATAACGCTTCACCACCGACCACGAGTAGAAGACAGCTGAGTTTGACACAGAATATTGAACTTGATTCATACTTATATGACTAAGTAAATTCCATTGAACCTTTTTTTGAAAAAATTTTGCCTTAGAATATAAACTAACTGAGTTGGTGACATTTTTTGTACTTGCTAAATTTTCAATATTCAGCGTTCTTATTTATTTTTATCCTTTATCTACAAAAATAATTTATCAGAATATTTTTGGCCGACCCTGGTGACCAGGCTTCCAAAAGAGAAGGGAAGAAAGGGGAAGGGAACGAAAATTGAGAAATGAAAAGGGAAGGGAAGGATTCTCGAGGGGAAGGAGGGGAAAGGGGGAAGGAAATAATTTAGGAGAAGGAATTTTAAACCAAGATTAAAAAAATCGAATTTTTCATGTTAATATCAAGGGAGGATTGTCAAACGTTGGATATTCTGAGACTTGAAACTCGTGTGAGTAGCACGTGATATTTTGTATATTTGTTTGCATTGAACAATTAACATGTATTACCCATTTGCAATAATAAATGCAAGCTAGGGCGATGAATTATTATCTTGAATCATATATTAAGTTTTTGCGTCCTTTTTCTTGAATTTTCTTCACGAATTATTTCATTGAATTATGTTCTACATATTTTCTAATGAAAATAAAATTGAATTTACTTAAATTGTCAAAAATTTAATATATCATTTGCCGATAATTTGAAGATTTTTTCGAATTCGATCTATTTACAAAACGGCGATGTGATTGGCTGTTCAGTTAAGTAAGACAAATTATTCGATCGATTGAAAAATAAAAAAATCGAAAACAAAAAATTAAGGAATGGAAAAGTCCAATATTTGATTATAAAATAAATTTTCTGGATACAAAATTAAATCAAACGTGTAAAATGTATGTTTATTAAAAAAACCATAGAAACGATCAAAAATTTGGAAGTGCAATTTATATAATATTTTGATTAACATCGTAAAAATAATTGAAAAAGTTTTGAATCCTTTTGCTGATTTTCAGTCTATTCTTGCTTAATCGTTATTTAGTTGCTATTCTTGGCCAATATCGTATTTTAAAATTTCTCTTTTACTAACCATAAGTCATAAACTGTAAACGGTGATTTGTACGGAAACCATCTTGGCCTTTTTGTGGTTATGTGATAGAAATGACAAAAATTGAATTCCGGGACTATTTGTTCAGGTCTCAGCTGACATCTCTGGCAAAAGATTTACGCGCCAAATAGCTCTTTTTTTGTCTACTCAATTTTAATTGTTTTTAAGTCATAATTTATTAAGAATTACAAATTTTCATAAAAAAGGTTTATTGTGCAAGTTTAAATTTGAGCTTTTCTGTATTCCCGCTTAAGTTGAACCTGCGACAGCTGATTGGTTCCCTAACACAAACGATCAAACAAGTTTTAATCGATAACATAAATAGGAACAAACTATTCTTGTTTGAATTTTATCAAACTATTGAAGTGCATTTATATCAATGAAGAACATCAAATGAACTCAATAGACTCTGAGGACTAAAAAAGTTTAATCAAACCACCAGCCCAACCATAATTTTATTTTATTAAAATTAAAACTTTTTAAAGGGAAAGTTTAATAATGAGACAAAATAGACAGGGTCAACGCAGTGCAATTTTTTTAAATAATTATTTTTGTAATCATTTTTCTGTGATTGTGGGAACTTTCCAGAGATCAAAGGACGGCATAAGGTTAATTAACTGCTACAGTCCAGCCATCATGTTCACATTATTTTATTTTAATTCTTTATCAAGAGAAAAAAGTAGACACGGGTCATCGCGGTTCATATATGTCTTATATGTATCTGGCTTCGTGTTGGTTGAAATAAATTAACAAAAACACGCAGTCAAATATATAGTTTAATTCTTCGCGGACTGCAAATAATTCGCCGCCAAACTTAATATAGAACAACAAATATAACTTTCAATTTTTCGCCCCACCTGCGCTCAAATTTTGGGAATATATCTTGTAATATGTTAATGATGTACACCAACTAACCATTTATGGAAACGCCCGATAATTGGTAACCCATTACCATTTTAATGGAAACCCATAACCATTTAATGGAACCCATTATCATTTTAATGGAAACCCATAACCCATTTAAATGAACAATCAATTGTAATTGAAATATTCAATGACTTTGTGGAACGGTATTAGTTAACTATAGGTCTCAGATGACCACAGATGGTGTTGCTAAAGAAATTCCCTGGATTTTGTTGGTGTTAACAACACCCACGCGTACTTTTAAGCATTTATAGGAAAGGTCAAATATTAGAAATTAAATGAATGCAAACTATTACATAAGAAATTTTTTGAGACTCATTTATTACTATAGTTTCTAAAATAATTTAGAAATTTTGCCGATTGGGTGAAAATTAAAGTTGCCGAAGTTCACTTTTGACCTCAAAAAATGAAGTCATTTCAGTTTACCAAATCTAGGATTAAACATTTTTGTGAAAAAAGTCAAAAATTCAAATTAAATCAAAATACCCTCAAATTTTCCTTGATTATTTTTACTTAGTCATATAAGTACCTGAATCAAGTTCAATATTCTGTGTCAAACTCAGCTGTCTTCTACTCGTGGTCGGTGTGTGAAGCGTTATTTCGTCGAATTTTAAATTTTGAACATTTGGAACTTCGATTTCAATCTCTTTTGGAATAATGAAATTTTCTTTTTGAAGCTGTTGTGTGATAATGACTTGGTCATCATTGGGATTCATTGCAGAAACGGAATTTTTAAACTGGCGAATCGCACCTTAATTTTGAAAGTTACTCTCTTTTAGAACGATTTGAAATAAGAAATTTCAAAACTCAAAAATGGGTATCGATATTTTTAAGCTATCTTGTAGAGAATTTTTTTTCTGGTCATTTTAAGACCAAGGATTTTTTTAGGGTTTAAGATTTTTTTCAAAAAAAAACGGTTTGAAGGTGCGAAAAGTGACATTTCAGTCCTCGGGTTCTCACGGGAGTTGAAATAGCGGTATTACAAATAAAATAAGCTGAGTCGACAGCGAAGAGTTTTTTCCAGGTGACTTTTGAATTGCAACGTTATCGGATGTACCGGCTGGTCAAAATTAANCGGTAAAGTATAGCTTTCGGTACCGGAAGTGATATTTCAGTGATTTACATGTACCAAAAGATGCGCAATTATCGGTTTTCTGGAAACGGTATTATGAACTAGAGGTCATAAGTGACCACAAAGTGCCTCTATAGGGGAATTTATATCATGAGAAAATACCACTTTCGGTTTCACTCAGAATATAAATGTCTCTATGGCGCCACCTTGCGGTCACTTGTGACCTCTAGTTTATGATACAGTTTCCAAAAAAACGATAATTGCGCATCTTCTGGTACATGCAAATCACTGAAATATCACTTTCAGTACCGGAAGCTATACTTTACCGGCTAATTTTGACCAGCCGGTACATCCGATAACGTTGCAATTCAAAACTCACCTGGAGAAAACCCTTCGCTGTCGACTCAGCTTATTTTATTTGTGATACAGCTATTTAAACTCCCGTGAGAAACCGAGGACTAAAAGGTCACTTTTCGCACCTTCAAACCGTTTTTTGTTTTAAAGCAATTTCAAAATAAAAAAATCCTACGTCTTTAAAATTCTCTACAAGATAGCTTAAAACATCGATACTCATTTTTGAGTTTTGAAATTTCCTATTTGAAATCGTCAAGGCTGTTCCAGGTCACTCACATTTTTCATGGTTAGCCCGAAAATTAAAAATCCAAAAAATTACATTTGGTCAACTGCGTGTCAGCCAAAAAAATTTCGAGGTCAAATTTCAAAAGTTATAGAAAAAATCTACAGTAAAGTTTTTTAAGGGTACTCAACGGTTTTTTCATTCAGGTTAGGGACATAATAACTGCACCAAATAGCCTCAGGAAGGCCACAAAATGCATTTCTGCTCGTATCATAAAAAAAATTCGATATTTTTCTCAAAATTTTCAAGTTTTTTCAAATTTTTTCTAAGTATTTTTTTGAGAAAAAATACATAAACCTTAATTTTAATGAAAAATTCTAAAAATAAGTTAAAAGTGAAAGACTTTTCTCGTTCAATTTTTCGTAAGCTTCCAGATTTGAGAATGTATTTCGATACAATCGATGAGAATAATTTCCTAGAAACTCCAAAATATGACTTCCGGTCGAACCCAAATGCAATTTGTTATAAACTAGGAGCATATTAAAAAAAGTTTTACACAAGAAATTAGAAGACATGTATCTACGAATTATATAATTAATAATACATTAACGACGAATGCTTGAGTGTGAGAAAATTTCTTTTAGATTTGAATTATTCACGTTTACTGATTCTAAAATATAAGGGGATCAAATATCAACCTGACGTAAGCAAATTTTTTCTTCAGTGACCATGAGCTTTCATTTGATGGTACTTTTAACTCGATACGATGAAAATTTTTCTATAGAAATCATGAAAATATGTTTTCCGGCTGAACAATCTTGATTTTTTATAAAATAGAGCGATGTTCAAAAAAAATTCCACTAGAAATTGAGAGACATGTTTCTCGAATAATACTTAATTTAAAAAAAAACGACCGAATCGGTTTGGAGAAAATTGAGCTACAAATTTCTAAAATATCATAAAATAACGGTTTTTTCATAATTCTAGAACACAGTCCGATCAAAAATTTTGCAAATATATTCGATAACTGTCGACGTAGTAGCAACCGTTTTTCTTACAAACTTTCAAATTTTCATTGAGCCGTTTCGAGTAAAAGACATTGAAGTCAAATAGTGTTCTAGAAACTCTACTCCCACTTGGTGCTTAGTGCTCAAAAAAATTTGTTTCTACTTTTGGTCGGAGCAAAGATAGATCTTCATTTCAGGGTTTCAGAATTTCGATACACTTGTTTCTTTTTCGTCTGAGCCCGATCTAAAATCTCAAAAACCGTTGAGTTACCCCTTAAGGGTTATATCTTGGCAGATTTGACATATTCACGGTGATATATTCTGAAACTAAAAGCTTATGAGAAAAACCGAAAATGCTAATTTGTAGATCTATCCTTAATCTGCGAAAAAGTACATAACAAATATTTTGACCATTACACCAATAGGTACAGTATCGTAAACAAGGTGACATTTTTCAAAATTTCAAATCTATCTCCTCCAGACGGTATATCCAATTGAGCTCAAATTTCCACAGATCACGTAACGGTAGTATATAATTTTTATAGAGAGCTTTTTTCGATCCGGCGACTGAACAATTCTAGAACGCCAAATAACCGACGATTTTAACCATTGCAGACTTCAAATCTATCTCCTCCGAGGATATGTTTGCAAAATAGCTCAAATTTTTATCAAGTATTCCTCAGAAAATTTAAAAGAGATTATAGAGAGCTTTTTGCTATTTCGAGCTAGAACTGAAATATGATTTTTTGTGTCATCTTCCGAAAAAAAAAGTTACTTCGATTTTTCAAAGTAGTGCTAAAAGAAAGCCAGTAAAACACTGATGAGAAAGTTGCATGTACGTCAATCAGATATGTTGAATTTTAGTGGTCAAATTCGAGCAAACGTTATTTTTTAACTTCATCTTTTTACAATATTGAAATCAAAAAATTCGAAATATTCGAATTTTTTGATATTTGGTCTTAGTACACTTAATTATCACCCCGTATCTCAATTTGGACATTTTAATGCCTCTAAGGCCTTCATTAATCGAGCCAGGCCAGTAATATTGAATCGCCTCCTAATAATGGGAAAAGTTCATTTTGCGATTGATTTCGAGAAAAGAGTTCAGTGAGTCATTCTAAGAAAACCAAAAAAAAATTTCGATCGCACAATGAGCTCTACAGGGCACCATAGAAAAGTGCCAAAATCAATTCTTCAAAAGTTATGTTTGGCTTCGTCTATTAACCGATTCTCACGGTTTTTTTTCAATAATCTTTTATTTTCATTATCTAAAGACTCTCGAGGGCGAATTTGAAATTTCCACCTTAAAGAGCTCGTTTGTGCAGTTGAAAACATTTTCTGTTTTCTCATAGTGACCAATTGAACTCTTTTCTCGCGATCTGTCGTAAAATGAACATTTTTGCATTCCTAGTTTGTTCAGGAAAACCGATTCAAAAATATCTAATTTGCTTCAACCACCCCCTTAAGAGGACGATCCGATTTCGGCTTTTGCGTCCTAAGACGCTGGGGGCAAACTTCCCGGAAAAAGTTCGTCCTTAAAAAAATAAAAAAACAGGATTTTTTAAATATAACGCCAAAATTTCAGGCAAACTCCAAGCAAACTTCAAAAAAATTATCTGCGCCCTTAACCCTCCGAAGCATATAAAAAAAAGTTCCGCCGAGGCATAATAGCCTTTCAGGAAGCTATACTTTGAGCGTTGTTTACAGAAAACTCTTATAAGATANACCTTCAATTTTTCCTTTATGATTAGGCTCCAGGAAATGTATGTTTATCTGAATAACTGCGCAGTGCTCTGTTTTACTCATTACTTTTGTCTGATTGACTATATCTGTTGGGAATCAAAAAAATATTTTTAAATAAGTTCAAAATATTCATGAAATAATCACGTTTTTTTTGAAAAAATTGTTAGTTTTCTCGATTTAATGAATTTATTTGATTATTTGGCATGATTTTCACAAATTATATATTTTTTCAAAACATATCATTTTATCTATACTTATATAAAAAAAATTTTAGTTTGAAATTTCACTCTCAAAAAAATATTGTTGCTCCAGATATGTCCAGAAGGCTAATTTGTACTTAAAACACTTTCCTGAAAACTGGTTCATTTAAAATTTTAATTCCAAATTTGGATCAAAAAGTATTTCTTCGGAAGAGAACTAAGCGAAAAACCGCCTTTCAATCAATTTGTCATAAATTTAACCAGTATCCGAAAAATTTAGGAAATATTTTTAGATTCACATTGTTAAATTTGAAAATGTATCATAAGGAGAAGTTTCTGCGATTCATTTTTCCATCATTTTGGCTGATTTAAGTAGCTTTAGCCTTTCAAAAGGCTATATGCCTCGGAGGTTAAAGAAATGGGGCAAACTTTAAGAAAAAAAGTGCGTCATACGGGTCTGTCCTACTAAAGAATTTACCGTAGCATTTTGATTGCTTAAAAAAATTCACAAATTTTCTGTCATAAATTGTTCGAATTAATTCACTGATCATCCAAGTATGTTTTTTCGATCAGATTGAAAGTCCTCAAAATCGATGAAAAATGACAGTTTTCTCCAAAAAAAAATTATAAAACCTACTCGCTTTGGATTTTTAATTGCACTTTATCATGCAATTAGAAGTTTCAGTCACCTTTAGTTGCAAGATTTGATAATTTACCCATGCATTTTCGCGGTGACTTGTCATTTTCCTTGTTTATCATAAAATATCAGATTTTTACCTTGTTCTTTATCGATTGTATTTGTTTCAATCTTCAAAATTCGGTTTACTAATTCTTGCCATGTCGATGAATTCATAGCATGAATATCTTGAAGAGTTCGACATGCATTAGGAATTGTGATTTCGACACTTTGACGTTGAATATTATTGAAATTTTCAACTTGCAAAGAATATTCCTCAGTACTTGACTAAAATAATGAACTTTTGTAAGTTAAACTTTGGTATAATATATCCTTCCAGAACCATGGCTCTCGAGTTCGAATCCCGATGCTACACATAAATTCGTTCGGGGTCTGCTGAGAAACGATGAAAAGTCATTTTTCATAATTGTCAAAATATGCGTTTGTCATATTTTTGGAGCGATTGAAGTTAAAAATTCTTAATGAGAGATAATCATCCTGGAATTCAGCTTTTGGCACAAGTCCAAAAACGATCAAGAACTAGACCGAAAACAAGCGGAAATTCAGCAGTTTAAAATTGCCGTCTTGTAGTTACAATTTTCAAGAAAATATTTATATTTTTCAGTCAATGCATGAGCTTTTAAGGGGGTGGCATCGATTCGGCAGATTGGTACATTTTTTCAGAGCGATAATATCGCTGCGATATATGAAAAAAAAATGTGAAAATTTATTTTTTTTTCTTAAATGAAAGTGTTCATTCTTGCGAAAGTTTATATTTTTAATTTCTTAACATTTAACTAATTATCTGGAGAAATATAAAAAAACACTTTTCACTGTACATCCATTTCAACAACTCGACTACAGATTTTTTTTAAAGACGATATTAATAAATTCAGACATTCTCGGTGTTATGCGCTAAAAAGTCTGGTTTTATCTTTGCGTACTAAAAAATTTCTTGATATGAAAAGTTTTTTTTTCATGAAAATGGTCAAAAATGCCAAAAAGAAAAAAAAAAACTTTTTTTGAGATAAAATTGACCTTCAATTGCGTTTGATATTAAAAAATGTCCTGACTATTAAAAAATGACGCCTATAACACCCGACACTAATATTAATTTTTTTTTCAGCATAAAATTTTAAAAATATAGTGTCAAATGCACTTACCTGTTGTACAGCCGAGTGTTGTAATTTCATCAATAGTTTAGAAATGATAATTGCGCGATCATCTCATTAGTTGACATACGGAAATTTAATAGTACCAACATCTTAATATGTGATTCTGCCTGATTTTTTATGGAGAGTTCAAAAAACCACTAATAAAAAATTTTGGACTTGATTTGCGGAAAAATTATCATAATTATTCTAAAAAAGTCCACAAAAAAAGGAAATAAACATTTATAATTTTCAAACAGCGTCAGAAAATATGTAGAACAGCATGAAAGAAATTAAAGTGCCTATTTTTTTTGCTTTTATTCACGGATTCAAAAACAATCAGAAAAAATTTTGGACGAAAATGATTTGATTTTTTGAAATTTTTACGAATTCAAAAATTAAAGTTCGGACTCAAATCTTTCTAAAATAGAAAAAAAATGATTTTTATAACGTATATGCACATTTATTCTGGTTCAGCTACACGATAATAAGCACAAAAAGTAAAACAACTAATTAATTTCGTAAGTTAAATTGACTCCAGTCTGCCGAGTCAATGCCACCCCCTTTAGGGGGTTGTGGTGTAAAGAATACATGAGTGAAAGAAAATAGTTCAAACATTTTCTAGAATTCTTTTTAACTATAATAATTTCTCAAAAAAAAATTATTAATATTTGATTGGTTGAGCGAGGTCGTTGAATGAGGCGAGAGGACACCACGCCTCGAACACATGACTCCTGCAACGTACTTCACCACACAGAATTATTCTAATGAACTTATTTTACGTATAAAACCAAAGCGAATAATTTTAAGCGAGTTTTCTGGTAAAGTATGGCAACATTTATACGTTTCATAAATATTCTGTTTATTCAATTTGAAACAAAATTGACCGAGCATAATCAGATTGAAAGAAAATTTCTGAATTTCATTTTCCGCCTAAAACCGGAAGAGATTTTTTTTAATTTATTTTCCTGTATAATTTTGAAGACGTCGTACTTATCCGAAACATCTTTGTTTTATTCAATTTAAAGCAAAATTGACCGAAAATAGACCAAATTTTGTTGTGAATTGAGGAAATTTTTCACGTTTTTTTGACAGAGAAGAGTTTTAGTCTCCCGATTTTTTTTACTCATAATTATTTTTAATCTGGCACTTATCGACGTTCGTAGCTGGAGGAGAGGGCATATTTTCCCCCAATTCAACTTTCTACCACCCATTAATCTCGAGGGAGTGGGTCGTTGATTTGGGCCTTTTATATAGGACTATTTCACGCCATAACTTGTAACTAAAGTTATGTAGCATCGGAGTGACTAGTGATTACGTAATGATATAGACATGATTCGGACTATCTTAGCTCCGACATTCCATTCTATTCGATGCTTGACAGCTGTTGGCACTGCTCGTGTGCAACAACGAAATTCACATATTATGACTTGTGATTTGAACTACCAGATCGCTTATTATATATTTTAGTATAACAGATAACCCACATATAATAATCTTATATTAATCTCTTAATCTAGAGTACTACCCGATACCGCTGACGAAACTTCTCACTGTGCTAGATTTGTTTCCGAAGCGGCACCAAGTGTTGAATGGTCAACTCAGATCTATTCGGCCTGACAGTTGATCTTTAATTTTGAGTGTATGTACTTCACCTTACGAAGATATTGCCATAACAACCTCACGTGATCTCCCCAGCCGTATAACGTAGAAGCTGCGGTGACGTGGACGGCAAGGTGTATGCCGTAGACGCTTGGTTGACGTGAACGCAGCAGCGTGGTTGCGTTAGCGCTGTGTGACGTTAAAACACCTGTTTATACATGAAACGCGCGTGTATGCGTACGACGGAATATGTTGACGTACACGCCGATTATAATGAACGGATCGGTTACGTAAAGTACGCGTCTATACAAAGGTATAACACTATGAGTAGGGTGCATCACTTCAGCTTGTTACGTTATAAATTCATGTTTTGACTTTTTATAAATGTTTTTGACGGAGACTTCAAAAGAAAATCATTTTTAATGAATGAGCCATCTATTTTGACCATAAGACCGAGCCCTCCTCAATTAAAATAATAAATATGTTTTCAATTACCTCGAAAAGTGCAAGTTTATCAGTATAAATCATTCGTTGTTTATCAGCATCTTTGGTCATTCTATTTTTATTGTAATTATTTAGTGCTTTGAAATGCGCTTTTGCACGTCGCTCGTTTTCATATTTTGCCTATAAATCAGTTTAGTAATGTTTAAATTAAGAAGTTGCCTCACATTTTTTAGCGGGATTATTAAGTGATGTATTAAGTTTTTCATTGGAGAAAATTTATTATTTAGAATTATGTGTATTAAAATAGTGTTTAAAAAAAATAAGTAAAACTGACCCAAATATGATTAACTCTTAGACTTTAGAAGTTAATCTGTACCCAGACTCGATTTCCGGCAACTAGTCGCCATTCTTATAAATCGAGCCATATAAGCAAAGTTTCATTATTAACATACATTTGTTATCATTTTGAAATACAATTTAGCCAATTTTCTATATNAAAGAGTAAGAAGAAAATATGAAAATATTTTAAGTCAAAATTTGAAAAATTATTTTTTTTCATTTGGTGTATTTTGGGCGTAGGTATCAAAGGAGGTCAGTCTTAGGGATCTGTAATGAAGCTTGAATTACAGTACATCAGTTCTTGACGATCGTTGAGGTCTGTGAAATGGTCTCGGATTTGTATTTGCAATTTTTCTTTTGATTGTTCTAAAGAGACAGCAGACCAAAAGCCACATCAAAAAGATAAATAATATTAGTCCGACAGCTCCAATAAAAAAGGGAAGAAAAAATCCCTTTATTTTTTCAAAAATGGTTGCTTCTGCATTTTTGGCTGTTTTTTCTATGTACGAAAATGTAGAGTTGAGCTTCTTATGAACATGATCTAGCTGATTTTTGAGTGCAATTTTCTGAGCATTTATTTGTTGAATTGAATTTTTGGTCAACGATTCGATTTTTGCGTAGGTATCAGTAATGATATTGTTAGCTCTATGACGCATTTGAATTGTAAGTCTTTGACGATGTTATTTTCGCGCCGTTTCGGCCCCCGAAAATTTTTTTGCCTTTAGATAGTCAAAAGGTGTGAGGGGGTTAACCGTCATATAAAAAAAGATGATTTTGTTTTTTTGAGGCCAAATATCTAAAAGACTGCACATTTTTTGGAAATGATAATTGTAGAACTTTAAAGTTAAATAAAATGTTCTATTCGGATGAAAATCTCACATCCTGAAGTATGATTGGAGCTCATTAATTGCTTGATCAATCAGGAACGACCTTCAAAATGGAGTGATATTTTGTTTTCAAAAACCTACGGATCCGGTAGTTATGACGGTGGTATAATATTTTCAGATTTTATCAACCACAAAATCCGAACACAGCTCTGTAATTATCGTTTTTAAAATTTGAAATAAATTCGTCTCACAATAGCCGTAATTTTTTTGAGCATATTTTCAGGATTTACCCAAAAACCTTTTTTCGCGCACTTTTTTGTCATTTTACAGCCTCTCAGGCCGAAATATAATATCGAAGGCCTGTCGCTGGAAGGAATCTTTCAAAATTGCCGATATTTTTACTTCAAAATGTATCTCCTCCCTGAGTTGCCAAGGTAGAGAAAACATAAAAAGTTTTTTAAGTCACATAAAACGTGCGCATAACACCAAGGTTCGTTGTATCCAAAAAATACTATCCGGCGCTCAAATTTTCAAAAAATTGTTTTTTGAATTTGTTAAGGGTCCCAGGGAAAATACATCTCCTCCCTAAATTATCACAGCAGAAAATTAAAACTGATGGAAATTATCCACTAGGCTGTTACAGGTTATTCTCGAAAGGTCCGCGGCAGAGCACCAAGGTCCATTATTTTTGTTCTTTGGTTGTTTGGAAAGAACGATTTAATTTCTTGGAATTCTCTAAATTTTGACAAAACCACCGAAATTATTTCCAAATTGCGATTAAAATAATTTGAGAATTAAAAACCTTTTTTCAGCTTATTTCTGTTCATATTTTCATAAAAACATTTCAAGAATAACCTGGGAAATATCATGACTGAGTCCTCAAATTCGAACAGTATTCTTTCAAATTGAATTGACTTCTTGTGATATTTTTCAATTTACGTTCGGGTCCACAAAGGCATCTCCAAGCATTTGACACTTATTATTCCTAGAAGGCTAAATCTTCATGCCGAAATTGAGCTATTTATAGCATCATGAATTATGGTGGACCATAAATTATGGTTCATAATCATAATTTTTACTCAGTTTGGTTTTGAAAATTTTCTTGGTTAGTTTCTGGTGTACATGGTCATTTCTATAAATCTGACATCTATTTTCTTGGGAGGCTAAATATTTTGGCTGAAATGAAGTCATCAACTCAAGTGATGGTTAATCCGTGGTCGTTAACCTTAACTACAGATTAATATAATCTTAAAAATAACAACCTCACCGTGGGATTCCCACAGCAATTTAAACAAAAACTTAAAATCAGATTCTAGAATATAATCTTTAAAGACTTCAAAAGGAGCAAACATTAAGTAGACTCTGTAAAAAAGAAAATTTAAATCTATGCGCAGTTAACTCAAGCAAACATTTACCGTGAGACTTGTACTGTATCGATTTTTCGAGTGATATTATAGATTTTTGTAAAATTTCTAGAGTTTGAATGTTTTTTTTAGTTTAACCCCCTCACACCCAAAACCATTGAAATTCCCCTCACACCCAAAACGCCATTCGGGGACGCCACTTTGAGCGGTTATTGCGGAGATAATAAATGCGATAGAATATTCATTATTTTCACTGGCCCAAGATCAAGGATAGATTTAAATTGGAGGTCATTATTTTTTTTCAAAATTTTTATTCTGTTAGCTCGATAAATGCAAGAGAAAATAGAGGTTTAGTTTCAGGTACTTCATCGGAAAACCATACATTTTTTAAAATCACATATGAATTACAAAAGATTAAGTAGCACACTGGCTATTCAAATGTGATCTCGAATTTCAAATAGCTATCGTCTGAAAAACAAGTTTTCGTATCTGTTCGAGCCAAAATGCATGCACTAAAATCAGAAACAAATTGAATATAAATAGTTTCTTACTTGAACTTTGAAGGCTTATCACGTTGAATTGGAGAATAATGAAAAAAGTTCCAAAATTAAATAATCTTTGATGATATACGCCATAAAAATGAACTTAATTTTTTTTAAAAGAACGATTTCTCCATAGTGATAGGCAAAC
>SCLH01000799.1:100531-113655 GCA_004367855.1 Oikopleura vanhoeffeni
TTAAGTACATTTTAACAATTTTGTAATCATCAAATTTTCTGTTTCAGATATTAAAATCTAAGGGGTTAATTGCTTTTAAATCAATTATCCCATTTAAGGGGGGGACCCGTCGGCATTTTCGCAACAATTTTTAAAATTAACTCATAATTAAAATGTTTTCAGATACACCAATAATTTCAATAAATTTAAATAGATTTGTGGTAATTTCAAAGCTTTATCAACGCTCCACAAATGATTTTTTTGTTTTAATTTGGAATTGTCCAGTTTTGTAACCAGTTTTCAGGGTGGTTTAGAGTATTTAAGAAAACTTAAAAAGTTCGAGTCAACAGGCAAAGTTTCTCGTGGTTTCACTGTCATTCACATTCGAAAAGGCCTTTTATGCCGATAGGTGACTCCTTAGGGTAGAATTCGATAAGTTAAAGTTTCTTTAACCCGTGTGAGCACAAAGCCTTTATAAAGGTGTTTGCATATTTAAAATCATCTAAAATATGCAAAAAAAACATCGTAGAATTGTCTCCTTCNTAGTTTATTTACCCTCAAATTCGTCAAAAATAGGTTGTTGAAACAAAAATTCCAAAACTTTTTCTGAGCTAGAAAATCAATAATTTTTTAATCATTTTTGCAAGTAAGTTTCACAATAAATATAAGTTGTAAAAAAATAGTCAGCTCAATGTCTAGCATCACGAGAAAAAGTTAATTACCTAAAAAAACTTAGAAAAAAATCTCCATAATTATGCAAAATTCGGAAAAATTTTATTCGGAAATTCATATTTTTTTTGGTTTGTATAAGCAAACCGTTTAATAAAAATAAAGAATGCCCAGCTAAAATCAGCTTCTTATCCCACTTCCTGAGTCTCGAGAAACAGTCCTCCGCGGTAAACCCCAAATTTCTGGATCTAAGGAAACATATTGGAATTATTAGTTCTTATCTTTATGGCTTTTGAAATTTAAAAAAAATTTATTATGCCATTTTCAAGATCTAATTCACAGTGATCTTAATGCAACAAAAATTAGACCAAAAAGAAGTTATTACTTTCAAAAGATACAGTGCGGTTAAGCGAAAATAAAACTTTGAAAATATTAGAAAATTGTGGAAATTTTTTGACAATCGAGAGTTTTTTTTTGATATATTTTTGGAAGCAAAACCAGCCACGAAAATGACAATGGCAACTAAATTACGCTTCTTACACTTCTTGAGTTCGAGATTACAGCCTCCTCGGTTACCCCCTTAAGGAGTGGTGTCGCAAATTTGAGCCTCTTCCAAGGTCATTTCCGTCAAACTAGGCAAAGTGATATTCCAAAAACATTTGTAACTAACATAACCAACCTTCGCGGTAATTTTTGAACTTAACAGTAATCTGATACAATTCCCACCTTACGCCGACACCTCGCTTTTAAAAAGCCTCCAAAAAGACACCAGTTAGTGGCCTACTCCTTCAAATTTTATCATTTTTTATTATTTTTGTGTCAGGCTCCGGGAGAAGCCTTTACAAAATAATGCAAAAGCGCTTTTGTTTAAAAATTTTGCTTTCATTCGCGACAAACGCGGAAAAAACCAAACATTTTAAATTTTGAAATGGTCAGTTTGGGAGGCTCAGGCAAAAAAAGCTATTCTCCTCCACCAGTTTGAGAGATATAGTTGTCGACTCATACTGCATCTGAAAGCACAAGACTGTTCAACATAAACTAGAGAGTTTTTTTTCAAAAATTTTGCTGCCGGCGTCTCTTGTGCGCCATGTCAATTTTTCATTTTTAGCGAACTTGTTTGAAATATGGTCAGTTTGCGGAGGCTCAGGCCAAAGCTATTCTCCTCCACCAGTTTTGAGAAGATACAGTTCGACTCATACTGCATCTGAAAAGCAGAAGACTTGTTTGACCAATAAACTAGAGAGTTTTTTTCAAAATTTTGGCTTTGGCGTCTCTTGGGGGCCATGGCAACTTTTCATTTGAGCCTAAATTTCAGTAACCAGAAAAAAATGCTTCAAAATTAATTTTTCCGTAAATACAAACACTTTTAAGGATTTTGGGCAATTTTTACTCGGTTAGCGTTAAAAGAAAACAAATGAGCGCACTTTCACATTTAAATCATAAATAAATCAATAATTTTCGGTTTCGTTTTTTTTTAAGCTGTTCTTGGGCGCCGGAAAAGGCAAAATTTCAAAACAAAAGCATTTGCATTATTTGTTCTCCGGGAGCCTCACGCCCAAAAAAATAATAAAAATGATGAAAAATTGAAGGTAGGTACGAAACTGCGTGTCTTGTTAAACAAGCTTTTTTAAAAGCGTAGTGTCGGCGTAGGTGGCGACTGTATCAGATTACTGTTAAATTCAAAATACCGCAAGGTTGTTTGCTTAGTAACAAATGTTTTTTGAATATCACCTTGGCTTTAGTTTGGCGAGAAATGGCCTCGGAAGAGGCAGCTCAAATTTGCCGACACCCACTCTTCTTGAAGGGGTAGTTGTCCGCAAAAAAGTTGGCCTGCCAAATCTGATATATACCTAACCACACCTCAAAAGAAACCGATTTGGTGATGGTCTCGTCGCTTTTCAATCATCGGTTCTCTCACAGAGGGCGGGCAAAAGTCGAAAAACGGACGGTACCCATTTTCTCCTTAATTTACATATCCGATCAACTTCATTTCATGTGTCAAATGGAGCGATTTCTCCAATGAGCCAAAAATATTGTGGTTGGTTTTTTTGTCTGATTTTATAAAAATACAGTAGATAACCTTAAGAAAAAGTGGTATTTTGGCCGGTTTGTACCATTTATGCGAAAAAAACCGCTCAATCAGAATTTTTTTAAACTATGCTTCATTCGGTTTCTCATACAATTGCGAACAATAATTGTCGACTTACATTTTTCATTCATGTCATCCAAAAAATTTCATGTCATCCAAAACCCTTCAAAATTTGAAATCAGATTTTAGCATTATTTTTATAACATTATGTATTAATTTTTTGATGACCTGAATGAAAAATGTAGTCCACAATTATTGTTCGAAATGTGTTATGTGAAATCGAATGAGCATAGTTAAAAACAAATTCTGATGAGCGCGGTTTCGCATAAAATGGTACCAAAACCGGCCAAAATTTTGTATAAAGTCAGACAAAAAACCACCACAAATATTTTTGCTGATTGGATACAATCCGCTCAATTTGACACATAATAAATTGATCGGAATGCTAATTAAAAGAGAAAAATGGTACCTCCGTTGTTCGACTTCTGCCGCCCTCTTGTGGGAGAACCGATGATTGAAAGCCGACGAGACCATCACCAATCGTTTTTTTTTGGGTGGTTTGATACTATATCCAGATTTGTAGGTCAACTTTTTTTGCGGACACTACACCCTAAAGCCTTTATTTCTTAAAAATTAAAGATCACGTCCGTTTTTGGAAAATGCCGTTATGTTCAAAATTCTAAGATTATGCGGTATTTACATCAATTTTTGGCGTAATTTGAGTTACTATTTGTTGTACTTGAACCAAAACCTTATTTCTTTATTTTGAAGCGTCACGTGATTGTTTTTGGACTAATGGAAAAAAAGTCTTTAAAACTTACAAGATTTACTCACTTTTTTAAAGTGTTTTTAAAGGGGGTCGCAAGCGATGTGGCAGATTGTACAGTTTTGCGAGCGATTTTTGAAGAAAAAAAATGTGAAAAATTTTTATATTATTTTTTATCTTAAAAAGAAAGTGTCCATTACTTGCAAACTTTTAATATTTTTAAACTTTTTACATACTTAAGTATCTGTAAAAAACATCAAAAACCAAATTTTCTTATGATCCATTTCAACTCCCCTGGACCCGATGGGGAGAATTTTTTTTGAAAGCATATTTATAAACTTCAGACATTCGTCGGGTGTTATGCACTAATTAGCTGGCAGAATTAATTATCCACGTGAAGAAATTTCCTCAAATATGAAGTTTTTTTTCCATGAAAAATGGATAAAAACAGACTTTTGTTGGAAAAAAAATTTGCCTTCAATTGCGATTAAATATTGAAAAATGTCCTGATTTCAATATAAAGTAGCCTATAACACCCGAAATTTATTGAGATTTGTTGGGAAAATAAAATTTTTCCATAATTGCGTGCCAAATGGCACAAACGGTTCCTTCAATAAGTGTGTAAATTTCATCAGAAGTTCAGAAAACGATATTCACTGACCCTTGCATCGTTGAAAACGGAAAACCAATTAGATACCCAGAAAAATTCACAACGTGATTCGGCCCTGATTTTTACAAAAGATTCAAAAAACTACAATTAAAAATTTTTGGACTTGATTACGGAAAATTTTCATAATATTTTAAAGAGTCGACAACACAAATGACAAAAAAACATTTCATGATTTTTCAAACAGCAGTCAGAAAAATATGTAGACATGCATGAAAAAGTTAAAGTGGCTTATTTTTTTCCGTTTTTATTCACAAGATTTCATAAAAAATTAATCAGAAAAAATTGGACGAAAATAGCTTAAAATTTCATAATGCTTTGAATTATTTTCGAAATTTTACGAATTATAAAATAAAGAAGTTGAACGCAAATCGTTCCTTAATAGATAAAAAATGATTTTAATGAGGCTGATACACATTTATTGTCGCTTCAGCTAACGATAAAATAAGCACAAAAAAAATAAACCAACTAATTATTGTCGTTTAAGTTAAATGGACGCCAGTTCTGCCACATCGCTGCTACCCCCTTAAGGGTATCCGGGATACCGTATCCCCGTCCCTAATTTGACATTTTCTCGAGGAACATAATTAGCGAAACCACGGTCCCGTCAAGGATATTATTTCAGATTAGCCAGTTTGTAGAACTTAGCCTTCATCTTGCCGTAAAAAGTGTCAAAACTTTTTTGCATGAATACACTCCCAGACACATTAGCGAAACAGGGAGACCTAAGCCAAACGGAAATTCTATCTCCTCTGAGGTTCTATTTTGAAATAAACCTTAACTTTTTTAACATAACCTGTAATAATTAGTATAACAAAAACTCTCTGTGGGAAGCGTTTTTTTGCGCATAAGCGCTTTATTGTTTCTAGAATATGCGATAGACTATCGTTGTTTTGAGATTTTTCCATCGGAAATTCTATCTCCTCTGAGGTTTTAGATTTCAAAAAAAATTTCCCTAAAACGCATGTCGAAAATGTGCAAACAAATAACGAAATGTTGGGGAAAAAATCAACTGAATTTTTTAAATATATAATATTTGCCTATTAAAAATAGTTTTTTACAACGTTTAGAATTTAATTATCATCTTCAGGTAATGATGAGAAAAGAAACAAATTTTTGAACGAAAAGTTGACACAAATTAGAAACAAAAAGTATTTGGCAACGGCTCTCGGAAAGTTTGCCAAATTAATAGCCCGTAATCATGGAAAGATTCAGCAACCAGAACATGTAACAAATTAGGTTTTGTTTTAGTGTTTGAGACCTGTTTATTAAGATCTGGTTTCTGAAGGGTTATGTGCAAATCCTTCGGAAAACTTTTCGAGAAAGTTGTTAGTTATACTGTTCGAGTATGGTTAAAACGCTCATGATGAAAATCTTTCATTACTCGTCCATTTTAAGTTTATTTGTAAGTTGTTTCGGATCAACTTTCAAACTGGCTGTTAGAAATGCGGTTCTGTAGTGAGTACATTTAGACTTGTGCTGGGGAAAACGGTGACTCTTTACGAGTTCTATGTTCTAAAATACAGTTATATGTAGAGGGCGCTTTCTGATTCGCCGATATATTTCGAGCTACACACCTCCACACAGTTGTATTTTGTATTACAGTACAGCTATTGTTGAAATATTCGATTTAGGTTTAGACGTGGATAAAATAACACTTGCTAATTTCAGAGTTGCTGAAAACGATTGGAGTTTAAAACAAAGGGTGACATTGTAATATTTTGTTAAATTGATTAAGCAAGTTTAACATGTTTGAACATCTTGAGCTTGAAAAAGGCAGCGATTAAGTGTTGGTGTCAAAACCTTCGGGCATTGTCGAATTCCTTCCTGGCGCCTTTTTGTTAGCATTCAGATGGTCTAAAGTTTTTGGCCTTTAATTCTTGAAATTTATTTGTTAAGTTTTAATGGAAATCGGTTTTTTAAAAAAAATATTTTTTAGTAGTTTCGATTGCAGCACACGGGCTACAATCGTTTGGACATTGTACTTTGTTACACCGATAATAGTTCGCCCTACTAATGTGGATATTTTATAAGATTTAGGTGATACAGAGTGTGGTAATTGACTATAATTCAGCGATGTGGTGAGCTTTCGAAATTTTTCTAGATGAATGCTTTCGCCATTCATAACTACACGACGTATTGCTAAAAAAGTCATTTTGAATTTGTCATCAATTTAGGTGAATTTTAACCCTTCATCAAAATTATCTAGTTTTTGAAGTAAATTATTTTTCTCGCCCCTTACGGAGAATGCAGAAATATCGTCGACATAGCGAATATAACTAAGTAACGACCGGAATTTAATTTCCGCGTCTATTTAATTTCAGTTCGAAAGGTCGCAAAAATATTTGCAAAAACATTGGTATAATTTTGAGCCCTGCTACATCCGTTTTATTTCTGCCTGTAAAACATTTAACGCTTGATAATTGTTAAAATCAAGTTAAAACATTTTGAAAAATGATTTGACGAGTGTTTCTAGGTGGTGGCTCTAGGGTCTTAACTGTACGATTCTTTTTTAACTGTTTATTGTTTTCGAATCAGGGTGGAAAAATTTAGATAGGATATCTGCCGTAAAATATATCTAAAATATGTTCAGGGACGCGCTGCTACTGTTTATCGACTGTATAGGCTACACAGTCAAAGTTGACAATTTCAAACTCCTCAGCAGTTAAATCCCTTGAATTTTTCAAAAAATCGTTTTAAATTCAATCATTGAGTCCGCAAATACAATTTTTCGAAATAAAGAGAATTTTGCAGTGATAGATTATGGAATTGACATGAAAAATACAGTTTTTGCTAACTTTATCTGGTCGAATTTTTATGAGTGGAAAATATAGAATTTTATTCTGATCGAGAGTTTAATTTTGCTCTATGCTCGGCAACTATGGCAAACTTTAGCCGTTTGAATTTTTTCTATTTGTAAGTTAAATTATTTATTCATCATCCTAAGCTGAAGATTCAGTGAAAATATTCATTCAAGGGCGTCGGAAGCGAGTCGGGGCGGCAAAAAGTTTTGTGACAAACAATATGAATGAATTAATGAGGCCTAGTAGGCGAGAATTCGATGATAAATTATTAAAGATAAAATATCAATAAAGATGTATGGGCAAATAGATTCATGTTTTAGCAATTGATAAAATGTCTTTTATGTGAATGTGCTGTGAGCTATTTTCACTACATTTCTTGAGCGAAATCAGGATGATATTGGGAATGATCGTGTCAAATAATCACTGAATGTGTTCCAATAAATACTTTGGAATCGAATGGAGTAATATCTTTTGCTCAATCTAATAAATTAACATGGCCAAAGTTAATGTTGCATGTGACCCTAGTTCCATAAATCACTTCGGTTCAATCTACTTTTTCGTGACAAACTTTTGTTGAAAGAATATTTTATATGTATCCAGATTTTGTCTTTAGTCCTCTGTAAATGAACTTGAAATGGAAAATTTCTTTGAAAATATCTTGTAAAAAAGGTCTATTTATAACGTAGACAAAACTATTAGGACTATATATTATTCCATCTAACAATACAAAAATATTCTCTTAACAATAAGATTTCAGGATTAAAGACATTTTTATTGAACGCATCTATTTGTTACTACGGTATCTATCGTAACAGGAAGGGGATTTCGGGTTTTTGACGCGAAAGGGTTTTCTGCAAATCTATATTACTAGAATGAATTAATGCGACCGGATGCGTCATAAGCAATTTCGGATAGCGTTGTAGCGAAAGTTGTTCCATTGTCATGGAAAAAAAGATAGTATCAGGAACAATATTTTCAACAATGATTATTTAAATTCAATTATTAAGTGACTTTCCGAAAAAATGATTTTAATATTAAAAAAATTCGAGCAAGAATATTGTTTGCACAGAACTATTAGACACCAGAAAAATAGTTCAAAGTGTACTTATGCCTGATTTGTTTAGCGCGTGAATTCACTAACCATTTTTTCAGTCAGAAAAAGTGATATATTGAGATAGGATTTACCGTGATTTCAAAATAATTTGACTGAATGGTACATAAACATCAATCAAATAATGGAAAAATGAAAGGGTCAGATTTTCGCTATCCTACAATGTGTGAATTTTACAACTTAAGCCCGCTTGATGTATACGTGTATGCATGTACCTAGTCGTAATATCAGTAATTTCAACTTAACTAAAATCGAAAAATTCTTGAATTATCAAATATTCGATCAAAAATATATCTGAATCTATGAAAATAAAAGATTTGAACTTACTACCTTTAGCGCTTCTGTAAAGGGATCTGAACAGTCCTAAATATAGGTGGTCCTTCAGGAAACTTATGACTTGAAATGTGCTCCACGTTAAATTGCAATGCCTTGTACCTCCTTAAAAAGAAATTGATTCAAAGTAGTGGGATCATGATACTTCATTGATAAAAATTATAAATAGTTAATAAAATTATTTATTGCAGGGCTAATCAATTCATCGATCTTGCCGTTACACTAACTATACCTTTTGAAGCGACTTTTTGCATCCATGTAATGTATTCCTTATTCTCTTTGAGGTCTTTCAAGTACTTTATCTTTTGTTTTTATTCATTGCAAATCGAGCTCTTTTTCAAGACCAACTTTAGAAATTTCATCGCAATTGTTGTTTTGCACTCTTAAAATGAGACTTTATTATAACTCCATGGACTCTATTTAGTCGGATTGCTGACCCAAAGCCCTATGTCTAGCTAGTTCCACCAATCGATTTCGGCCAAATCGCCACTAAGGTTAGATTTGTGTCACACATACAAATGATCTGTGCCAAATTTTATTGCCGCGTTTTGTGGTGAGTTTCTTTTTCTCAAAATATGATATTTTTCCAAAAAAATGATAATAAGAATTTTGGAAAAATCGCATTTTGACGAAAAAAAGGGGGTTTTTCGCCTATTATAACTGAGCAAAAGCTCCCAAAGAAGGAGTTGTTTTCGACTGCGAGAAACACACGGTTTATAAAAAATTACCGATGTGCGGCATTTGTTTTAAAAAATTAAAATACTGAAAAATACGAAAAATCGCTATATTTTTGGATCACGTGACGACCAAAATTATTTTTTTTCCATTTTTTCATATAATAATATATATATATATAAATAATATATATAATTAACCTCCTCAAAGTTTCAGAAGGAATCCAACCTATTATTTCTATAGGTCGAAATTAATGTGTGAATAGCTAACCTATGTCCTACTGTTTGAGCACTTTTTAAGTAACATTTTAACAATTTGTAATCATCAAATTTCTGTTTCAATATTAAAATCTAAGGGGTTAAATGCTTTTAAATCAAATTATCCCATTAAGGGGGAGGACCCGTCGGCATTTTCGCAAACAATTTTTAAAATTAACTCATAATTAAATGTTTTCAGTATACAACCAAATAATTTCAATTAAACTTAAATAGATTTGTGGTTAATTTCAAAGCTTTATCAACGCTCCACAAATGATTTTTTTGTTTTAATTTGGAATTGTTCCAGTTTTGTAACCCAGTTTTCAGGGTGGTTTAGAGTATTTAAGAAAACTTGAAAAAGTTCGAGTCAACAGGCCAAGTTTTCTCGTGGTTTCACTGTCATTCACATTCGAAAAGGCCTTTTATGCCGATAGGTGACTCCCTTAGGTAGAATTCGAAAGTTAAAGTTTCTTTTAAACCTTGTGGAGCACAAAGCCTATTATTAAGGTGTTTGCATATTTAACATCATCGTGAAACATATGCAAAAAAAACATCGTAGAATTGTCTCCTTCGAATACATTATAAAGAATTTTGCAAGGATGTCAAAAAAATTGACCTTATTTTTTTTTTGGAAATTTTGTTGAAATTTTACGGAGGCGTTGATTTTTTTAGAAGATTTTTTCCAATCTTTTTACCTCTAAAAAATTAAATGCGACCTATATGCGTCAAATAAAAATTTGAAAATAAGCAGTGTTTAGGAAAGTGTTTTGTCCATGGTTGACACTCAAACCAAAGATTAATTGTATACAGGAACAGATATTTTTTCAGAAAGTGATATTTTCCAAAATTTTCAAATTTAAAACTCGAGACTTTAGACATGAATCTGCTACCCAAGACTCGATTTCCGGCAACTAGTGACCATTCTTTATAAATCGAGCCATTATAAGCAAAGTTCGATTATTAACAAACATTTTTCAATAGCTAACATAATATTCACGCCAATTTGCTATACCAATTAAAAAAACAAAAACAAACTTAAAACGAATTAAAAGGCATTTAAATGAGGAGTAAGAAAACAAAAGGTTGCAAAATTACCTCGACGTGACATTATAAAAGCTGCAATAATGAGAATGAAATTAAACCTTAATTTATATTTGAAACTCCTCATATAAAAATTTTCAAATGATTTTCTAGTCGCTCTGTTAAACATTTAATTATGATGTTTTTCTACAAAATTATCTAGTAAAATGTCTCTTCAATTTGTTGTGAAAATATATATTGTGCTAAATTGTTGTGAAATATATATTGTTGTGAAATATATATCTTTCATGCGTAGGCTTCTTATGTAATCAGTTTTTTCCAAAGGTTTTGACTTCTAGAAATGCTCTATTTAAACCGGAGGCCATATACATGTAATGGCAATTAAAGTCTTTTAGAAATTTCGTTACGATTCTTTTAAAGGATCTTCGCATTGATTTTGAGTACTTTTGAAGAAAAAAAATATATAGTACCAATATATAGTAATTTTCGGAAAAAGTACTCAAAATTACGTCAAAAAAATTCCAGGAGTCAACTTCAAACGTTTTTAAGACTTTTCTCATTCATGAAAGTTCTGAATTAAACAATCACGTGACAAAATAATCAAAAATAAGGTTTAAAATATGTCATAAATAAATCCTTATTTCTTGGAAAAATAAGATCACGTGACCTTTTTGAAAATATCATTTATGTTCAAAACTCTAAAAATTAGGTGTTATTATCCCACAAATTTTTTCGGTCTAATTTGAGTACTATTGTGTACTTGAGCCAAAACCTTATTCTTAATTTTTAAGGTCACGTGATCGTTTTTGAACTTTAGTGTAATGGAAAAAGTCTTAAAAACTCCTAAAGAACATCTTCCCTTATTTCAAAACGTGATTTAAGCATTTTTTTGAAAAAAACAGTTCTATTTTGACCGACCTTATTTCTTGAATATACGGTCACGTGATCATTTTTGGGCTTTTGGTGTAATGGAAAAAAAGTCTTAGATTTTTTTTCTGATTACAATGGAAGGTTTTTTTTGGTGATTCAAAAAAATTTTGCAAAAAAATAAGTACTGTAATAACAGTTAAAAATTTTCCAAAAAAAAAACGCACAAACGTCATTGTCTTCAAGTTAATCGATTAACTTTATAATGATCTTGTCATTAAATTTTAAGCGTCGTAAAATGCGATGTTAATGGTGAATGTCACTACTTGCCGGAAATCGAGTCTACGAGTAAGTATTTCTAGAAAAGATTTTAATTACTAAAAAAATTAATTTGAGCAATTAAATATTGTACCACAGAGTCACTTGATTAGTATATTCGCCCAAAAATAATATTAGAAGTGTACTAATATTGCTTTTATAGGGGAAAATAACCTTTTTTATGAAAAAATTGTGATTTTTCATCAAAATTTGTAAACCTATTTAAAATAATTTTTGATTGATTATATATAAAAACCAAATCCAGAAAAAAACGATGACATTAGGTTCAGATCCTTGTGCATCGATTCCAATACCAAAATAATTTGTGAACACCACTGGAGCTTGTATCACATGATATCTCGCTACCTTGCTCTTATCAGTAGTAAATTTTCTAGAACTAAAAATTCTAGAATATCAAATGTTGGATGCAAAAATATATCGTTTGAACTTCCTTATGCTAAAAAATTGAAACTCCAACTACCTTGGGCTTTCTGTAATACGCGCTAGAAAAAAGCCTTTATAAAGGCTTTGGTGCCTTGGCGGAACTTTTTTTTCTGTGCTTACACGGGTTAATCCGTCGCTACACAAATGTTATCGCAATCACTTATACTGTATGAGTCATACAGTATGAGTCATACTTGTCCTATAATAAGGGTTCAAAGTTGAGCAATAAAAGTGGCTTTGGTCCCCGACCTTTAACCCCAACCGTTAAGCCCAACCGTTAAGCCCTAAAGTCTCATGATCATACCCGGAAATTTCATAGATTTAATTTTAAAGTGAAATTTTCAACAAACCTGGTCCAAAAAGTCAGTTGTTGCTTGACAAAAGTCAAATAAGGCATAAAATGCATTAAAACAACTATCTTTCGTCTTATTCGTTTTCAAATGATGCTTCTTACAAACAGAGCGAAGTTTCTTTTGAAATTCATGTCGTAAACTTGACACTTCTGTCAAAAGACTGTATGGAATGAAAAATGTTTGAAAATTTATAATGATAATTTAATAACGAAATTATTATTTTATAAATAGAACGCTTGTGGCCTTTTTGATTTAGAACGTCTTTTTGTTTTAGTATACATAATGGATACTTATGTAATAATACATAATGAATTTTATAACTTTTTCAATATAATGACATTTATTCGCCCCTATCATTATATTGAAAAAATTATAAAAATCATCATGTATTATTACATAAGTTCATTATATATTGACAGCCTTTCAGTGTACACAGTATCATACATACTTATTCTATAAAATCGAATGAGCACACCATCAACCTAAGGTTTGGCTTTTCACATTCTTCAACGAAGCCATCATAGAACATTTCCGTTTTTGCTTTATAAATTTGAAAGAAGAGAGTATAGTCATGATTCATGAACTATGTGGCGCAATTGATACCGCACTGGACCGCGGAAGAAGAGATCCGGGTTCGATCCCCTTCTTTGTACTTATGTTTAAAAAGAATTGCATAAAAATCTTGCTGTACTATATTTCAGAATTATATTAACTAATTTTATAAGATTGACGATAAGTTAGAACATTTTGA
>SCLH01000799.1:113792-135080 GCA_004367855.1 Oikopleura vanhoeffeni
GAAGAATTAAGTATTCTTTTTTATTGACTTTCCGTGTACAAAGACATTATTTAGTATAGATTCAAAAAATAAAGTAACCCCCACCTGCTTGGCTGTTTTTTAAAACACAGACTAAAAATATTATGGGAAATATCATTTTGGCCGGCGGAATATCGAAACAGACCCTAGAAAATTCCCCTTATTTTTAATTTCAAGAATTTTGGTGAGTTTCAGAAATTGAACATCAGACCGAAAATGCATGATTAGGATGCAATTTTTTTTATTTTATTGAGTTAACACAGCAATGAAAAAAATAATAATCTACAAATATACTTATAAGGGTTCTTTTCGTAGATTAATATTAAGACATTATTTTTTTTTGTACGCGGCATCACCTTTCTATTTTTATAATTATTTGACATATGATTAGACGTTCTAGAACTCGCCACATGGTGGGCACCAGCAGGCTTGTACAGTCAACTTGGTGCGCGGCGATCCTGCGTACAAGCTATAACTCATATTTTATTATTTTGTAAGAAAAACCAATTCTGAGCCAATAAGAGACGCGTATTATTTCACGTTTTTTAGCGGTGGGTCCCGCGTGGGTTTTAAAAGGGATTGGTTTTGCGTGTGTTTCCATCCCATTTTTGCGTAGCTCTTAGCAAAAAATAGGAAAATTGAGATGAGGATATAAAATACGGTCGGGGATGCATATCTTAACAACTCTGAGCAACAGGGTCGGCCAAAAATTATCCTGGTGAATTATTTTTGTAGAATATGGAAATATCTACCAAATGCCCTTTCTCAAAAGTTACGAAGCAGTTTTGTTTTCTGATAAAATGGAGTACAAAGGTACATTTTTACGACCGCTACATCCTTAACTGCACCTTTCATTTTTTAAACTCAATTACCGATTACTCAATTACTCTTTTTACCGATGTTGTCTTAATGGCTTTCTGAAATAAAGACAAATGTGCTTGATATTGGGAGCGCTAAATTTGATCAGTGACGAATCACTCGAGCAATTACTAAGACTACATTAGTGGCATTCGAACTCGCGCTATATAGATAGTAAACGTTGTTGAGATGAAGTTACTTTGACATTATTCAGGTGATCAAAAAAATGTATTTACTTAGTTCTGTATTTCGGAGTTTCTAATTAAAACGACACATGAACGTGTGAAGTAATAAAGGGCTTCATCATGTCCCAAATCTATTTAAAAATCAAAGAAATTGATCGTTTATTTTATAAAAATAGTAAAATTAGTATTAAATTTAAGTTACTTCAAGATTTCTCTGTTATTCTCGCTAGAACAATAAGAGATGAATGACAGAATTGAACCCGGACTCTATCGGCCGAAGTGCTGAATGCTAACCATCACGCCACAACGACCACGATTATATAATATATCTATATTACGATTATATAATATATTCCTGCAAAGTTATATTCGAAAGATGAAAATGCACTTTGATGGTTCTGTAGAAGGATGTTTAAAGCAAAACTTTTGGTTTATGGTTTACTGATTCGATTTCATATCTATGAACTTACTCTAGTAAGTTTGTATCATTATGTGTTAATATATGATGTAGATAAATAAGAATTTTTGTAAAGTTGGTTAGTTTTATCAGAGATTTGTATGAATAGAAGTGTGAAGGAGGCCACGACTGACCCAATCGTCTCATTGTATAAATATTTCGCTTTTCATATATTTCTTTCAAACTCACCTGAGATTAGAACCGCCCTCACAAAAGCCCCTCCCATGGAAATCTCCGTGACCCTGTGTTGTATATATATAATCTACATATAAGGCCAAATCGTCCTATTTATAAAAAAATAGCTCAAAACAATTATTTTGTATAAAATTGTATAATTTGATAAATGTGTATTATAGGGAAAATTCGTATATGGATAAAGGGCCCTCGGCTGACATATCATGACTATTTGAATGATGCAAATTGCGAGAATATGATTGGGTGGTCGCCTATCTTTTAAGTCAATTTCATTGGCGTATTCTAAATTAACAATTTTGCGGCAAGGGTTGATGATCAATACACTTACTTTGTTAATTATTAGTTCACCTTGTCAAGTTACAGTTCAGTTAAATCATTAACCTAAAATTTTGGTAATTTTAAACAATGCATCAAGATCTCAATAATTCAATTATTTCAAAACTTCGAAATTTTATCGTAAAATTACGTCAGTCTTCGCTAGAAGCTCATGCACGAGTTAAATTTTTTTTATGATAAACTTTTTCTCGCCTTAATTTTGTCAAAATATTTCGGTCAGTCTGACCGTCATACGAAAAACAGTGCCACAAGCACCAAAACCGATGACATATTCTATATTGCGCCTGAACTTTTATGTTGGAGCGAATCGTACTGATTATTTCTGAACTCGTGAGTAATTTAAATGCAAGCTTTGCATAATTTAAACTTCGATTTTATATTACATCCATTTTTCTCAAAATAAAAGCTAAACGAAACTATGTTGAGGTTTGTGATAGCAACCTCCGATTGCTGCAAATTTCCTACTACTAATCTATTATTCATCAAAAAAAGCTGAGATTTCTAAAATTTATTTTTACTCCATTTTCCTGATTAACTGCTGGCTCGCATCATATCTATAATTTATCTCTTGGATAAGATTGTCCGTAGCGTACCAGATAATTCCCCAGTCCATAATTATGGTTTCAAATATATTTTTTTCAAATTTTGTGTAGTTCAGGTTTTTGATCCATTTTATTTCGAACTTGCTTTTGCCTCGGGTCAAAATATAATGTAAACTCACATTCTTACATGAGAATAAGATTATCTCATTATAGCAGAAGGATTTAGATTACATTTCAAGGATGCGTAATTTTTAACTATAAAAACTGTCAAAAATACAACTTGGGTTACTCTTTTTGGCTACTTTTACAATTTTTGAATTCAAAAGTAGTGTCTATATAAGATAAATGTCATTATAAAATACACTTTTAACGGGTATGCTCAGAAATTCTAAACAACGACCGAACTCAGTTCAGGTGGTAATTTATTACCAGCTAACTTTGAAAAATCATATTTTCTTCCTGGGTGAGTTATGGTCGACATACTAGACTATTTTGAAGTTCAAACAATTTTTTCGCAGATAAAAAATTAAAAAAGTTTTCATGTTTCCGAAAAATGTAATTTTTTACTCGATTTACTTTCAAAAACGTAAAATTGACTTAGTTTGATAGTTTAAAAGAAAACGGTGATGATTTTAGTTTTACATATCAAATATAAATATAGCCTGCGAATTTTGATTCTGAAAAACTTCATCGCAATACTATCGACTGCTATTAATTAAGCGGCAAAGAGTTCTTTGATTTGTATCGCGCGAGAAAACAAATCAAACAGAAAAAATTTGAGAATCATTTTTCTTAAGAAATAATTAATTTGAAAATTGATTGAATTCTCCGAACAGCAGTCGCACTTTAGGATATTTTGCTGTGCCGGATGTGTAAATATCCCGCCGATAATCGTTTTGCTCTTCCAGGTGATACAAATCAGCAGTAAAGAGTTATCAAAAATAGGTTCCGTTTTTATTCTTTAAAACTAAAAATTTTATTTTGTACAATGAACTGTATCATTTATTGTCCTTATTATACTTTTTCGAATGTTACCAAAATTATTTGGTTTGCTTTCTGTTTTCAAATAAATACAATTTTGTTTTGAGCGCTCAATTCAAAGAGTAAATAAAGTCAAACCTACTAGCAAATAGTAATCAATTTTCAGTTGTTTGTCAAAGTAAGCTTCATTTATGATTTCTATCTTATAAAAAGCACTAATTTTTTTTATTTCTGGAATGAAATTGATTTTAAGAGAAAAAATTGAAAAATATTTTGAGGTGAGAAAATCAAAATTAAAGAAATCTTTTTCGAATCTATGAATGAAAATCCTTGATTTTTGGACACAAAAATTAAATCAAAAATTCAATCTGGTGAAGGCGTTTATTTTTTCAGAAGATTTCTCAACTTTCAAAAACTCATCTAAACTTTTCATGTGCGAAATTTCGGACCGCGAACAAAGTTGCTTTATCTCAAGAAGTAAACAAGATAGAAAAAATCATTTTAGCACCAAGAGATCAGGAATTGTGAAAAAGCTAAGCATTTTAAATATGATTTAAATCCGATAATGGCAACTATATAAATTTAAGCGCTCCAGAGTCAAGCTGGTAATAGATTACCGATGAGTATGTGGGTTAAGCATATAGGCAGTCCATATCTTTTGAACCGAAAATGCTATCGTCCTGATTTTACGATTTTTGACGTCGACGAGACTTGTTTAGTTTACAAATAACACAAAATTTGTAAAAAAATGACAAAAATTTTCAAAAAAACATTGAAATTTTTTCTGAGTGTCAAAAAAAAAAAAAAATGTTTTGATCTCTAGCGCTCGAACTATTTATATTTCGAACATAGTTTATAATATCAATTCCAGAAAAATGATGCTTACGATTTGCTTGATGCTATTTAAAACAAGATAGGATAACATTGAGATCAAAAATAATTGTCAAATTGTCCTCCTGGGAGTTAAAAAATGACATTGAAAATTCCGGCGCAATCATTTTCTTCCAAATTGTCAGGATAATCTTTGATACATGTTAAAATATTTTTCTAAATCACTAGCAAAAAATGGTCCTTTTCGGCATATACGAGACATTTTAGGATGAAAAACGACCGCAGTCATTTTTTTTGCTATGCTATTTCACAACTTATGTGTGAGTTTGAATATTTTCTGAAATAGGACGAAAAAAATACGACGTTTAGAAAAAATTTATTGCTCCCGGTTAAACTCATTTACCGGTTGGTTCTACATGCGATCTTTAAAATTTACAGCAAAAGTTGTATTCAATTGATTATTTTTTGCAATTGATGACATCAAATTTAAAATAACATTTATCATCGTAAATCATTTTTTATGCTTGAATATGAATCTTTGCACAATTTTTATAGATTTTGGTATTTTATTTATAGTAGTATTCAATGAATACAATAAAATATTTCTAAAAAAAGTTACTTGAATTTGGTGGCTGCAACCAGCTGGCGCCAAAATTAAATAATTAAAAATACGTTTTACTTGAATTTAGACACATTCAAACTACGCGTTTTCGAGTGTTTCTACAAAAGTATGCTTAAAAAAAGCTGAAGGGAGTAGTGTCCGCAAAAAAAAGTTGCCTGAAATTTTTTTCTGGGACTAATTAGGCCAAAAAAATACGATTGGTCGTGGTCTGGCGATCCGATAAGCCGTTTTAGCGCTAGAGAGCTCCAGATGCCAAAACAGAGGCCCATAATGATTTTAAAAATTAAAGTATGCTATTCTGAATGATTTTTTGCGTTCTCTTCGAAAATATAATTTTCGAAATTTTTCATCAAAATTTCGAGATTTTTTTCAAAATTTTTCAAATCGGAGATTTTCAAATAAACAGAAATGACCTCATATGACTATCAAACGAATCAGAATTATTTTTAAGAAATCTGTTAATTTTAGTTTTTTTCTGAATAACCCTAGAGGCGCTAGAGAGAAAATATAAATATTCTTAATTTTCACAATAATTTATTTTTAATTTGGAGTGATGTTGCAGGGAAAGTGAAATAAAGCGTATGGAAAATTGGGATAACAATAATTTTTTGTCGAAAAATAAATGAAGATTAAATGATTTTATAACATGGAAAAAGGCGCCACTGTCAATCTGTTATCCCTAATTACTGCCAATTTAAACTCACTCAAAAAGTCTATCAGCATGAACAAAAACGCGGAGCAGATTGTCTACCCAATCTTTTATGTCGGAAATACTGATAAGGATCTAAAAATGATTAAACAATCACATTTTATTTCCGTTTTTTGTGTTAAAATGGTTAATCAACACCTTTTCGTATCGAGAAGTTTTCGACCCTGAAAGATTAATCACTAAAAAATCTCTAAGTGAAATATTGTTTTCATAGTGCTTATCACATAGCTGAACATAATTTGATAAAGAAAAAATAAGTCTCAAAGATAGGACTGACAAAATATACCTTCAAAAAAAATAAAATTGCTTATTTTTACTAATAATTAAGAAAAATTGCCGAGTTTCCTTAAATCAAAAATGTGAAGACAACTGGGCAGATCAAAATTAAAATTTTTCCACTAACTTTTGAAGAGAAATTTTTTTGGAGATGTTATGAGCTTAAATTATTTTTTTTTTCGAATTTACAGTTTCTCAGATTTATGTTCCGAGCAAAAAAATTTGCCAAATTTTCCATGTTATTCTACTGTAATTAAAAATAAAATTAAATTTTGGCACTACACTTTTTTAAGCTAAATAAGGCGGAGAGATTCGTATAACAATAAGAAAAAATCTGATGTGTACTTAAGCCAGAAGTACGAAAGATTTCAAGTTCACGGCTTCTTTAGCGCTAAAACTGGGACACTTGGATCGCCGTAAGCAAAGAAAAAGTCATATTTTTTTTGGCCGAATTGTCTAGGGAAACTTTTGGGATAAACTTTTTTTTGCCGGACACTACTCCCTCAACTACTTAACCTCCTCACACTCAGAAACGAGAACTTGCCTCACACCAAAAAGCCTAATCTAAGGCAATATTTGAGCGTTATCACGGGAAAACTGCAAAAGAATATCAATTAACTTATTTTTCATCGTGATTGAGATCAAAGGTAGAATAAAGTAAATAACACATAAACTTTTCAATTTCGAAGTATGTGAACTCGTATAACTGCCAGAGAAAAAGAGAGATTCACTCACCTTGTATTTTCTTGGAAAACCATACATTTTTTACAATGGCTATATAAGTTTACAAATTTACAAGTGAAAACCTAGCTATTTATAGCTTGTCTCAAATTGTAATATTTTTTATCTCGATCGCTTACAAAACAATATTTATTCATATGGCCGCGCGTCAAAATATATGCAGCAAAATGTGAAATATATTGCTATCATCTGATAACTCAAAATCAGTACCACCTTATGTTCTACACTTGATCTATTCGTTGTTCTTTGTCGGCTTTATTTGGGTTTAATTGCCGTTTCAATTTTTTTGGGAAAATAATTTCTTTAAAATTTTTTTTTTCATTATTTTTGGTTTACAATAAAATCACTTTGGAAAAATTATTTTCGTATAGAGACGGCAGAATGCATAAACTTATATCAAAAAATCCTGGAAAATACTTCCTAAAAATTGGCTTTTTCTTAGAATTTCGACTTATGTTACTGTTTTTTCACAAATTAATTTTTTTAATAAATTTTTGGCGAAATCTAAAAAAAAGTAGGAAAAAAATATCTTTCGAACGGCTAATCGTATGAAATTTTCATCAATATTTTGTGGAAATAAAATTGCAACTATGACGCATTTGAATTGTAGGTCTGTGACGATGTTATTTCTTGCGCCGTTTTGCCCTCGCGAAATTTTTTTTTGCCTTTAGATAGTCAAAGGGTGTGAGGGGGTTAAAAGGCAAAAAAATATAGATCTGGAAAACATCATAATACAAATTGTATTATACAATCATATACAAAATAAAAGGACCAATCTGTCTCAATAACTCGAGAGTATAACGTCGATTTCGGTACACTAACCAACCAGATTTCTGGAAATCATTACCTGAAAAATTAACCGTTTTTTCGGCGATACACTTAAATTAAGTGGTTAATAACCAAAATTATTGGAAATTTGGTGTTATTTACCGAATCCAAAATTTCCAATTTTTGATCACTCAAAACCACGCCACCGAGTGATTTTTTTGAAAACCAAAATTTTCATTTAGTTCCTAATTTTTTGCTTGGGAGGCCTATGCAAAATACATTTTCGATCTGATAAGAAATTTGGAAATAGGATAAAAATTATCTGCAAAAGAGAAAATAAAGTTGCGTATTAAGGGGGTGATCAACGCAAAATTGGCTAAAACGTAGTTTTTTAATCGGTTTCACGCTGAATGTAGAAACAAGAAAAATATGAAACCACCAGAAATATAAAATTTGAGTCAATAGGCGTCGAGTCAGGGTCAAAGTTGATCTGACTGATAGTCACTTCTGCCGGAAATGACATTTGAAAATGTTATCTTTGAAAAATTAAAAATGTAACTGAGCCCGGTGTTTAACCCTTGTGAGCATATAAAAAAAAGTTTTTCCGCCAGGCACCAGAGCCACAAATTGTGCGCTCACTTTGAACGTTGTTTTACAGAAAGCTTGAGGCAGTTGGAATTTCAATTTTTCTTGCATAGGGAATTGATGGTAATATTATTGCATCCGACATTTATATTCTAGATTTTAATTTTTTTGTTCTAGAAAATATAGTGAAGAAAAGCAGGGTATACATTATAACGTAATACCGGTCACAGTTGTCTTCACAAGTTTGCATTTTTTGTCGGAAACGATCACAAGTATTTGGGCCTACGTCAAAGTTTTTGTTCCGCTTGATTTATATTCACAAATCAAAAGTAATTTATAAATAAGTCAAAAAATTGATTGGAAAAATCTGATTTTTGATAAAATGGTTATTTTTCTTATAAAAGCAGATTATTACACTTTTTTCTATTATTTAAGTAAATATGGTAATGACAGTACAACTGCTGGACAATTTTTAATTGCTTAAATTCACTTTATAATTATTTAATTTTTTCATGGGATACTTGAAGTTGACAATTTAGAAATTTCACTTCCGGAAAAAAATAACTGCTCCTAGATAACCAATGAATTTTTTATTTTAACTGTTATGCATGCACAAAACACTTTCCTAAAACTGGATATATTCTTGTAATTTTATGTCTAGTTCCCGAATTAATTCTCCGGAGTGAAACCTAGGCGAAAAATCCTAATAAATCAACTCCCCGTAATACTGGAACCAAACATTCGAAAAAAAATTCAAATATTTTTTTGAACCGAATCGAAATTCTTTATAATGTGTTTGAAGAAAAAGTATTCTACGATCCCGTTTTTTTGCCTTTTTTGGATGGATTTAGGTATGCTTGAGCCACAATTTGTGGCTCTGTGCCACAAGGGTTAAGAGGTATGGACTTGATTTTTTATTTAAATGACAGAATTTATAATATACACATCACTGATCTCACAGAATTTCCTAAATAAATTCATAGCGCTTGAAATCTAGAAATAACGGTTATTTTGGCGTGAAAATCATGGGTTTACAAAACCTAATTGAGCCCTTAATTTTGAAAATTCATTTTTTTGATCAATATCATCGCAAAAACCAAACACTCGTCCATACCAATGATCTCGCAGAATTTTTATTAAACCTCTTAGTTCTCTTTCAGAGTTCGAAGTTACATGTCAAAATTAAATTTTGGTCGGAAAAAAATATTTATTTTTCAATTTTTAATCAAAATTAAATTTTCATAACCTTTCGGACGCAGAATTTGATGCAGTTTAAGAAAATATAATTATGATATTTCTGCGATGGAAATTAAGCCTCAAAACTCAAAATCAAATTGCCAAAAAAAAGACTATTTTCTAGAATAGTACTTTCGGGGGTAGTAATCATTCTAAAAATACCACTTTTTGATTTCAATGCAGAAAATATGCAGTTTTGAACTTTCTAGGAAAAATAACCTCATTAGACATTTTTGTCCAGATTTGCGTTGACCACCTCCTTAACCTGCAGGAAGCAAAAATGACTGAAACTGTTAATTCATAGACTAAGGTACAGTATAGTGTGTTTGAAAGGACGGGTTTGTAGAACGGGTTTTGGCTAAACAAGTGTACTTTTTGACCCAAACCCGTTCTACCTGCCTGTTCATTTAAACGCACTTTACAGCACTTGAAACAGTACTTTATTATCAGCCGATGAATTAATTTACATATAACGTATTATTTTTTTTTATTGCACGAATGAAAATTATAAATGGTGCATTTCTGCACCAAAGATAGAATAAAACAATAGTTTCAAGGAACAATTTGAACGGTTGAGGGAATCTGAACTCTGATTTTAACGAAGTTTCTAAGGGCATTAAAGTTAAAAAATGATAACGAAATTGCATACCACTAATCTGACTTTCTGATAATAGAACAGACTTTTTATGTATAAAATACCAATTACAGCTTTATATTCTAAAAAATCTTCAAATGGTCAAAATCGAATTTTGATGAAACAAAATCAAATTTCAAGCATGCTAAACGTGGAGTGTAACTGAATTTAGATGATCAGAAACGCTTAGTCGAACTGACTAATTATGAAGAAAAATGCGACAAAAGTAGAAAGTGTAATTTTTGGAAGGTATTTACTTCGATTGAACTATTCTAGCACAGCGTTCTCCATTTTTGAGTTCTAAAAATAATTTTTATCAAATTTTTCAGTTTGGCAATTTATCATTTTAGGGGTATGTCATACCGTATGTGACGCTACCGAAATGTCGTAATAGTTTTTTTTGCTTAATTAATAATAGGCTTCCGCATGGTGGTATTTTGAAAACAATTTAAGGGGGTGGGATCGATCCGGCAGATTGGTACATTTTTTCAGAGCGATATATGAAAGAAAAAATGTGAAAATTAATTTTTTTATCTGCAATAAAAGTGTTCATTCTTGCGAACGATTATATGGATTACCGGACCTCAGAGTACAAATCCTAAATATTTGAATGATACAAACAACGCAAGATATTAGCACCCAATCAAAACCGTTGATTGCGGAATAAGCAGATTTCATTGGTCAGGTTGAGAAAAGATCAACGAATAAAATGCTCAGATTTCGCATTTTTCAAATATTTAGGATTTGTACTCTGAGGGCCGGTAATCCATATTTCTAATTTCCTAACATAACTAATTATCTGCGAAAATATAAAAAACAATTTTCACTGTACACCCATTTCCAACTAAACCCGATTATAGAATTTTCTTTGAAGACGATATTAATAAACTTTTAAAAATTGAGTGCCAAATGGCACTTTCCGGTTGTACAGCCAAATGTTGTAAATTTCATCAATAGTATATGATAATCGCGCGACCATCCCATTAGTTGACATACGGAGATTTAATAGATACCAGAAAATTGAATAAGTGATTCTGCCTGATTTTTTATGCAAAATTCAAAAAACTAATAACAAAAATTTTGGACTTGATTTGCGGAAAATTTTCATAATTTTTATAAAAAAGTCGACAAAAATGACAAATAAACATTTTATTATTTTTTAAACAGCAGTCAGAAAATATGTAGACATGCATGAAAAAGTTAAAGTGGCTATTTTTTTTGTTTTTATTCACAGATTTCAAAAAAAAAATCAGAAAAAATTTAGATAAAAAATGCGTAAAATTTTTTTAATGCTTTGAATTTTTTTGAAATTTTTACGAATTCAGAAATGAAAGTTCGAACTCAAATCCTCTCTAAAATACTATATAGTAGATAAAAAATTATTTTAATGAGTAAATGCACATTTATTCTGGTTCAGCTAACGATAATAAGCACAAAAAAATAAACCAACTAATTAATTTCGTAGGTTTAATTGACTCCAGTCTGCCGAGTCGATGCCAGCCCCTAAGCATTTTTATTCAAATAAAAAAAATCGTGAGCTTTTTCGAATGCGCTGCTTTTTTACCCAGGCGGCTAGACCGCCAAAATCTATAGTCTTTGAAAATAAAGCATTTAATTATCGGAAAAAAAGCAAAGTATAGTAACTTTTGGCGGCTTGATTTCTGAGGCCTGTCATGGTGAATACTTTGTGAAAATATATACTAGTATGGCTTGCCAAGGCGGAGCTACAAAGCTGAAGTTATAAATTTTGTTTTTTGTGGCTCTGAGACTAGGTGTTTGTGTTTCCAAAAATAAATCACATCTGGCCCTAATAAATTTTCTCAAAAAACCTAAATCTTGAAACTGTTAAATCAAGTGAAACATGAAGATCGAAAATCAACTGCAAATAGAATTTAATTACTCTATTTCCGCTTAAATTACCGGTATATATTTCTTTGTTACATCCTTCTCAAATTTGACCTATAATGAGTAGGGATTTCAAGAGTTAAACCCAAAGGGACCGGCTCATTAGCGTCGAATGCCGCCTTAAGCTCTCCACCCTTTATAGCTCTCCCCTTAATCTCATCCCACAATCTTCCTCCGTGAGAGCTTAGCCCTTCATGCGGAAAGGCATCAGTGAAAATCAGAAAAACAAAAACCAAATTGAAAAGATTCATGAATTTGTTCATTATGATTTTTAGTGTTTTTATTTTGATAAAAAAATGAATAATTTCTTCTTTATATACTGAATTAACTCGAAAACTACGCGGCCGTGTCTGTAGCCAAGCTTCCTTAATTACGAAACATCGCGATGCCACGGCAAATGTGGCTTTAGACAGGCTGCAACAATAATGTACCACTTGCTCAAACGTCCTGCCAAAAAACTGTCTTTGGTCTACTACTACCGTAAACTCTGTATAAGCAGACAGAGTCCAAAATCTTTTTTTATCCACTTAGAAAGCGGAGTTTTCGGATTTTCAGAAAAATGCGTAGGTTTTTGCCAATTTTGTCCGCTTAGACAGGGTTCACAGAACCAATTTACTGATTTTTCAAAAAAGGCGCAAACGTTAGGGTTCTTTAGACAAGGACTCTTAGCATTACACTGACTGTACCCTTATCCGTAGGATTTTTGGTCGAGCTGAGGTGTTCGGATCAGTGTATATCATATACAGTATATGAAATAATTTATATCCCAAAATGTTCATGGAAATTCGATATACGAAAGTGTTATGGAACGCGATAATTTACCATCTTTAATTGCGGATAATAAATTGTCCCTGATCATTTCACTCAATTGTTGCTCAGTTTGCGGACTTCCCCCTTCTTGTAATAAAACATCCGTCATCTTTTTGAACCTTAAGAAATATGTTAAAAAAATGAATCGTATAACCACTAACTATTATTGCCAAATCAAATATAAAACCTTTGGCAGTACTTGTAGAAAGATTTTTATACGAAAATTTTCACTGGCATATTTTTTAAGCGGACGCAAATTTCAAAACGTCGACTTAGACACACACATGTATTTGCCAGTAATGTGTTTGGGCATTGTTTCAAATTCAAGTAATTTAACTATAGCATATGCTGTATAGACTATACTTTACTAAATAATTTTGGTATATTTCGAATCGTTATGAAATTTCTTTAATAGGCAATGTAATATGACTCCATAGTAGTCATTTGTTTTAATTTGAACATTTGGGGTCAAATTATAAAATTTGACTCCTAAAAAAGGTGAGAAAATTTAAAAGTAAAAAAATCAGCTACATAACGTATCGGTTTAGCTTTCTTCGTGAAGCTTCGAAAAAACTCGTCCTACTGAACCACTGGAAATCATTGTCCTGAAAATCGCCTGTATAGTCTATACAGAATCTAACTATTTCTAGAAAGCTGATACCTTATGAAAAGGCGAGCATTATTGATCCCGGAACTGAAAACATTTTGTTTATAAATGATGGTTTATACTGTGGTTTTCGACTATAAGGACAGCTGAGATAATTCCAGATTGACTTTATATGATATTGTCATAAGGTTTTCGTGCCAAATTGTCCTTATTTAAAGAAAATGCTCCAAAAAATTTTTGAGCCCAATTCTCACTATAGAAAAATCTAGGCCATTTTTGTTCCTTACGGTATTCTTTTCCATTTTTAAAGGGAACATCGAGACATTCAGCGTCATAGCGCTGAAATCCAATGAATTGTTAGTCAATCAACGATTTCTTCCGTGTAGCCCAACAAAAGTTGTGATATTGGAACTTTTTTGTTTTCCAAGTATAAATCGATTAAAAATTGGTTTTTTGACCGTTAGGTTAATCCGTTTACCAAATAGAGACCATTCAATTATCCAAGGAAGACACTACAATTCAAATAAAGAGCCAAAAAAATGGGCTCACTGAGATTTCGGAACCCCCTGACACTTTTGTGTTAACAATCATCAATTACGGTTGAACCGGTTTGACTTGAAGAAAAAAGCAAAAAGTTTCCAATGTCACAAATTTAGTCGGCACTTACGGTGCAAAAACCGTTGGCTTGATACATAATATGTTTCGCCGCCTATGATCTAATGTCGACTGTCCTTTAAAAAAAAGCTTGCTTAAAAATTTTCCATTTTAAATGGAAAATGAAAGAAGACACTATTTTTTGCACTTCACCTATGTTTGAACGAAAAAAGAGTAAGTCATGGATATTTTCTGAAAAATAAATCTTCTCCCCAAAGCTGTCCTTATACTAGATGGACGGACTAAAATAAAAAATCATAGGTTTTGGCCATATTGTTCTTATATAGGGTGTCCTTATAGACACACCACAGTAATTTTTAGAAATATCAGTTTCTGAATTTCATTTTTGTCACATGAAACAATGCGGGAAAACAGACTCGAGACCCAATATTTTTATTTTTGAGAAGAAATTTTCTCAGTGTTTTCTGATTTACCTCAAAGTAGTTAAAACGTAGGCGTCTTCACATTCTTGAGCCAAATCAATAGGAGATTGACCATCATTATCCTTCATTTCTAAACAACTTCTTCTCTTTAATAAGAGTGAAACCATCCCAATGTCATTTCCTCTGACGGCACGATACAAAACTGTTCCATTATTTAATTCGGGAATTTGTAGATTTACTTGAGCACCATTTAATAATAAATATTCTGATAATAAAATGGATCGCTGTTCAACGGCTAAATCGAGAGCACTTCGACCATTGACTAAAATATATACTGTAAATGTGTTTATAGGGACAGGCGAATTTTTGTCGTTTTGTCCATGTGAAAACGATGTTCACTAAAAATGCTCTAAAAAATCGAAAAATAGCGGTATATACTATAGTATTTATTTTAAAAGATCATACATTTATTAATTCAAGAAATATGACATGACCAAGGAGGTCGTTTTACATAATAAAAGGTCGCATAAAATAAAAATGTATTATCAATTACAATTTTTATTACAATTAGTCGTATGAAATTTCAATCCAAAAATATGAAAAATTGTGATTTTAGAAAACCTTTGGTTAAATTTAAGAGAGTAGTGGGAATTACTATCTAGACTAATTTGGCCAAACAAGACGATTGATGGCAGTTTTAAGACAATCTGATGAAACTTTCGGAAGATTTTCCGGCGTGACATCAAATTGATGACTTTTGTGAGGTTGTGTTTTTAACATGCCCCACCCTACTCCGTCATTTTCAGAATATCACTTAAAATCTTGAAAAAGTGTTCAAATTCCTTTTGAGATTTTTATTAGACTAGATGAACTTCAAGGTAAATTCATTATATCAAATTGAAAAGTAATTCCGAGATTTTAAGGCAGTGTTATTCTAAAAAAATGCGAAAATTTGTCTGAAGGGTACAAAGTTCAGAGCGTCAAAAAAGTACATCAGATCTTGGTCAAACTGCCCAAATAGTCTTTTTTCGCTAAATTTGACCCAACAATTGAAAAACACAAAACATTCCTAGGTATGAGATAAAAAATTGTCCATAGTCAGGAAAAAATTGTTCAAAAAAATTATTCAGTTTTAATTATGAAACTGAATTGGCAAGCAATCACTTAAAATTAATTCATTTTATATAATGACGAACTCACCAATAATATTAGGATCAACTCCTGCAACGATAGAAGCTAAAATCCCAGGGAAATTTTTACTTTTGACATTTTCGAAAAAGTATTTTTCAATGTCAATTTGTGCATCATCTGTATTTATAGAAGCTTTTTCATTCTGTGGGTTCGCCATATTTAGCTCTGAAAAACTAGAGCAAAAATCGGCCCCGTCGGCAGCCCACTTTCGATCAATGTATTTTCGTTTTATAAATTCATTACGACTGTTTGAATCAGCACTTGGTTCTAGCTTTTGATTGGCGGGAAGTTTAAATTCTAAAAAGCAATTCACTCTTTTATTCCCAAGCCGTTTCATAATAGATAATGTTTCGAGATCCCAGCTATCTTTTCAAGGTTACAAATTACTTAAACGTGGTCATATTATGAATATTTACTGTAACAAAATTTGAAAGAAAATTATTGCGAGTTTGAACCCTTACAAATAATGATATATAGATCATATTACAAAATTTAAGACAACGTGTTTTTTGAGAAACAATTAACACGATAATGTACAAATGAGTCATATTATTTGACACATTTGAACAATATTCCGTTTTATTAAAAAAAATACGTAGGGTCAAATTTTATAATATTACTTCATATTGAAAATTGAATTCATAATTACATTAAGGGGGGTAGGTCTGTGAAACAAGTTTTTCTGAGAATGCAGAGAACGTATACTAATCGACGAAAAAAAATCGATTGGTGATCGGTTTCGCGACTTTCTCATTAAGTGGTTGTCCACCACGAGGTCGCCAAACTTGAAACTTTTAGTACATTTTCTGGTTAAGCTACATTATCAGATCAAGTTCATTTTAGGATAAATTAGCCCTATAAATTTCTAGCTAATAAAAACTCGGCGTTTAGTTTTTTGAAAAACTTAAAATACAGTGCATAACTCACCCTGCATTTTTTAAGCGTATATGTGCGTTTGTTGATCACAAAATGAAATTTTACACGGAGTAAAGATTCAGATTGTATAAGGAATCAAACCTCAGAAAAAAGTATTTATTTGGGGAGCAGTTTTCTCAGAAAATGTACCTTAAGTGGACAAACAATTCACTTTTTTGACGGTCATCTACTGTATTGTTAATTTTTTTCGAAGAAACTAAACCGGCTAGTATCAGTAGTCTTAAAGTATTATAGTACTTAATTTTTCTGGAATTAACTTGATCTGATATGTACTTAACCGAAAATGTACCTAAAGTTTCAGATTCGGCGCCTCTTGGTGGAAAAACCCACTTTATGAAAAGTCGCGAAACATCACCAAATCAATTTTTTTTCGTCGATTGTATAGTTCTATTACTTTCAGAAAAACTTTTCACAGAACACTACCCTAAAGGGGTAGCAGCGGGGGATGTTTGGGCCCCACCGGCGGGGCAGACTGGGATTCTCCACTTATAGAGCATTACACCCGAGAAATGGTCCTTGAAGTTATAAATAGTTGCCTTTTAAAAAAAACCCACATCGGTCAAGTTGGAAAATGGGTTGTAATAAAAGTGTTTTTTGATTTTTACAGTAGTTAAGGGGTGTATAGGCAGTCCATATTCTATTGAACTGGAAGTTGCTGTCAACATTAATTTCACCGATTCTGATCTCAAACATGGCTGTTAGTTAATAATGAATTTTTAAAAATGTGAAAAAAAATCCAAAGTGGTCTAAAATGAGAAAATTGTTTTTTGCTCTGTGCGCGGACGCGTAACTTAATTTGCATAGTTTCTAATTCCCGTTTCCAGAACATGATAGTGCGAAATCTTTTGTTACGCTACTGAAAATTTTTACGAATGCCTTGGACCTCAAAAAATAATTTTTCAAACTGTGATCCTGGCGGAGTTCAAGGCCTGAGAAATTTGGATCATCAGAAACAATTATTCATTTTTTTTGCTAACATTTGTCTCGAAAATGTTTCTATTGCAATTGAAAATGAATGTTTAAATACAACGAAAAAAATACGATTTAGTGGCAAAAAATGGCAAAACGACACTTTTCGTTATTTTTTGAAGCACTTTAGGGTGAAAAATGGCGGAAAAGACAATATCCATTTTTTTGTTTATAAGATATTCATTCTCTGTGAAAAAATTAAATTGTTTTAAAATACAGACGAAAAAATAAATAGACTTTAAAAAAAAAATTTGCTGTCGCGGTCAACTCAAATTTACCGGTGGTCGAACATGCTATGATCAAAGTTGGAAATAAAATATGTTCCAGAGATTACGAACTTTTATTCCTGAAGTTTTATTAGATTAAGTATGTTGAGAAAATTAAAATATAAAGCTTTGGAGAATAACACTTTATGAAGATGAAAACGTAAATAATAATTTTCACATTTTTTTTTCCTTCATAATCACTCCGGAAAAACTTACCATCTGCCACATCGCTGCTACCCCCTTAACGAGCTTTCGATAGAACTCGAACTGGATCCCATATTCAGTTATTTTTTTTGTAATAAATTATAAAAAATTTGATTTTTTAGCGTTTCTTTGTACCTTTCTTTGTGGTATAAAATGAATCTTTTTATACTTAAAAAAGCTTCGATTTTCACTCAGTTTATTTAAGAAAATGTTAAATATTGGAGCCCGTTCGCGTCCTTTTGAAAGCTCTTCACTGTAACAAAACTAGACGGTGTCAAATCTTTAATATTTATGTCTGATTTGCATTTGAAATGTTGAAGCAAATTTTAAAAAATGTCTAAATTTTTTAGAATTCCGAAACTTCATCGATCTCTATCATGTACAATCCACCCAAGACAGACGTCAAAAAAATATTTTATTACCATATCTCCTCATTTAATTTGATCCTTATTCCTAAAGTTAGCGATCTCACTTTCGATAAATGAACACCAAGAGCCCTATGAAATCCAGAACAATTAATACACAGGGTTAGCCCCATATTTATAGAACTCCAAGAAGGATTTTCTGTTAAACAATCTGCACACACATCATTTCCTTCTAGCGTCATTATTTCAGTCATTGGAGTGATTTTACTCGTAGAATTTGAAGATTTTGAACTATTTTGGTCAGATTTTTTAGCTTCCTTTGTTTTTCGGTGACCTTCGTTTAAACAATCAGATATCGCGGTATTTAGAACACTGAAAAAATTAATAACAAATAGAAAATTTTTGTGTTTTTTAATTTTTTAGTTATTTTTCAATCTAAACTTTTTATTTTTATGATGACACATCACACAGTGCACTGCAGTGTATTAATGTTTTTAATCATTCGTAAATTAAACGGCAATCTTGCATTCTGAAATTGTCATTTTGACGGTCTCAGTAGGAAATTGAAATAAAAAAGTTTTACCACAGCTCGAAACTGGTACAAACCGTATGTGACAAATGATATTTTTGAAATTTTGGGTCAGCATTAAAATTTCAAAACAACATGTTGCTGGTGAGCCATTTTTACATTTCAGGTTTTTACCAGACTGAATCGGTTTCTCAACATCAGTAGACGTTTTCGACAACCCAATAATTTTCGGTTGAAACCATAAATCAAAACAGTTTTGGAGCGACATGTTTTTTTAAATTTGAATGCTGATCCAAAATTTCAAAAAGATCATATATATGTATATCACATACGGTATGTGCCAGTTCCGAGCTATGGTAAAACTACTTTAAATCAATTTCCTACCGTTCAAATGAAAATTCAGAATTTACGATTATCGTTTTATTATAAAAGTTGTATACTGAGTCAGTATTACTGACAAAACAATACAAAATATCGTATGTGACAGTTCCGAGCTTTCCCACCGTTCTTAAAAACGAATGATTTAAAAATTATTATAAAAATTTACGAAAAGCAAAATAACAAAAAAATTAAAAAAACAAATACAAGAAAACAAAAAACAAAAAATAATCACCAAAAAACAAAACGCAAAAAAAGCAAATATCTAAAAAAAAGAATAAAAAAAAACACAAAACAAAAAAAAAAAAAAAAAAAAAAAAGTAAAATATTCACCATATAATTTTATTATTTGAAATCAAACTTATTTATGAACAATTGTTTCTCCCAAATTTTATTTTGAATACTGTGACGTGATACTTCACATGGAGTTCATTGAATTTAAAATTAAATTCCCGTTTTGTCCGCTTAGACTAACGTTTTTCGGATTTTCAGAAAAAATGCGTAGGTTTTGCCCGTTTTGTCCGCTTTGCCAAGTACACAGTAACCATTATTATTTAAAAACAAAATTTTACGCTTTTTTACGGCTGAAATTAAATGGTCTATCTGAATTGGCTGCTGAGACCGGTAAAATAACACTTTTAGAAATTTCTAATTTTATTTTCGAATTCATTCAAATGGGAAACACTACAGTGAAGTCTCATTTGACTAAAAATAAAATCATTTTTTCGAATTGTAATTATTCATAAAAAATATTACCTGACCCATAAATCCCGATTTTTCTCACTTTCCGCCTGTAAAACCATACTCCTATTTGGCATTTGAACTTCAAAGCAGAATTTTCTTTCACTTTTGCCATCTGGGTCTCGTACCGGTCGAACGTTGCATAACCTGATATCATCTGTGACAAGTTCATATTCGACCGAACCGCGTTTTGAATACAAAAATTGAGCATCTCTAAGTCGAAACCAACGGCGGTGCCAATGGCGAAAGCCCTTAAAAATGTTGTTTTCATTTTAGATGAAAAGGTTTTTTTCTATGAGCAAAAACTAAGAGAATGCATGAACTTTGTGCTTAATTTCCAGTAATGGTGAACAAAACAGTAAGCCTACTGCAAAATCTTGATCTCATTTATATGGGGTTGGTTTTTTTAGAAGGGTATTTTATCTCAGTGAGATACCTCGGAGATACCACCTACAATCTTTTAGAAGTTCTGGGTCAGCATAAAACTTTCAAACCAACATGAGTAGGGTGCGCACCGGGAGGCCGATGGGCCAAACTAAAAGTTTTCATGAGTTCTCTTTGACCTCAGGGGATTATCATGTTACATGACACTGCTATCGTCCAACTTTTTTCTGCTGTGCTTTCGTCACTTTCTTGTAGTGTTTTTTCCAAATTTTCACCGTCGTCATCATTATTATCTGTCGATGAACACCCCAGTGCCAAACTCTGGGAAGTGTTCTCATTACGAATTGCCACACCCAATGGTCTTTCTGAGCGGATCTTGTTTATGTATCCTCGAAACTCAACAACTTTATGTTGAATAAAACTGAATCGTCACCTGCACCGTCTGATTCAACATCTTGAAAACAATTGTAGAGATTGAACTCATCATCAGAATCNAGGCTTTTTTTGATGATTTAAATTTTCACCGTCGTCATCATTATTATCTGTCGATGAACACCCCAGTGCCAAACTCTGGGAACTGTTCTCATTACTATTTGCCACAGCCAATGGTCTTTCTGAGCGGATCTTGTTTATGTATCGTTGAAACTCAACAACTTTATGTTGAATAAAACTGAAATCGTCACCTGCACCGTCTGATTCAACATCTTGAAAACAATTGTAGAGATTGAACTCATCAGTATCATACGAATCTGATATTATACAGAGCGCACCTGTATTTTCTGATCGACTCATCTAAATTTTTTTGTGCATTTTTATTTTTGATACATTTATTTCCTAGTTCACAGAACATTAATTTGAATGATTAAATAATGTCGGACCGAGCAATCCACCTCGAACGACATTTTGAAGGTTTTAAAATATAAAAAATGCCGTTTCAAGCAATCAACTTAGAACGACAATATTTAGGTTTTAACCCTTGGAAGCTCAGCACC
>SCLH01000799.1:136934-151160 GCA_004367855.1 Oikopleura vanhoeffeni
AAAGGGGCAAATTATATTTTAATTTAATTTTGTTGAAAAATGAGCCCCAAATCGGCCGAAGGCCGATAAAGGGGCATATTATATTTTAATTTAATTTTGTTAAAAAATGAGCTCAAAATCGGCCGGAGGCCGATATAGGAAGATATTATATTTTAAATTTTATTTTTTTGAGAAATGAGCCCTAAATCGGCCGAAGGCCGATAAAGGGGAATATTATATTTTGAGTCTAATTTTGTTGAAAAATGAGCCCCAAAAATTTCGAATTTTTTTTGATGACTGGGTTCTAAGTACACTGAATTATGAAGCCCCAAAAAAAATGAGCCCCAAATCGGCCGAAGGCCGATAAAGGGGCATATTATATTTTAATTTAATTTTGTTAAAAAATGAGCCCAAAATCGGCCGAAGGGTCTTAGTGCAAAGTTTGGTGAAAATACGTACAAAAATATATTGGCCGATAGAAAGAGAGTTGCAGACTTTCTTGAAAATTATTATCAAATAAATCTCAAAATTTTTGGTATGCCCATAAATTTCAGTCTTGCTCACTCCTTCCTGTTGGACAAGGGATTTGTTGAGTTTTTAAAAATTAGGAGAGAATCTAAGCTGAGACTTATTGATTCCTTAGACGATCATTGTGGGATAAGTAGTCTCACAGTAAGCTTTGATTTCAAACACTTGTACTGTGAATATTTTGATATAAAGCTGGAATTTGCTGACCTTGCATTACAGAGTTCAGTTTCGATTAAAGACTCAAAAAAATATATCTTTGATCTCCTGAAAACTGATATTTTCCAACAAGAGATTGGCTGCCTTGACATCTTGAATTTAGATGAATTTCTAATTAAATATTCTGATACGTCCTTGTTTCAAATTTTTTATGAACACAAATCTGCATATGTACCCCTAAAAGTTTTAGCAAATTTGAAGATCAAATTAGAGCCACCTAAGCTCGAACGAATTTATAGTTATAACCACAAAAGGGGTTATACTTCTGATAACAGATGCAACAAAAGAGCAAAGTTTGCACAGTCTGACTTTTTGCCATTTAAGGACATTTTTAATGTAATATTTCCGTTCGAGCTTGAAATGTTTTTTGGGAACACCAAACAGGACATTTTTGATTTTAGAACCACGCTTGGTAATATTACTGACAGTTTGAGAGAACTGTCTTATCTAAATCTAGACTCGACTATAAAGTTTATGTCAGAGAAAATCTCTGAAACAAATTATAAGTTTTGTAAAAAGATAGCAACCTCTGCTATTGACTGTATCGTGGACTATATTCATTACTGTGATAAAAAATCATTTGAGTTTAATTTATCATTAATTGGACACGCTTTAAGTGATGATATGAAAGTTTGCGATATGATAGGCGATCAGGGTTCGAACCTTAAAAACTCAATTTTTTTCAGGAAAAAACGCAATAGTATTAGAAAGCGAAATTTAAAGAAATGATAAGCTCTTTTTTCCTAAGGGAGTGACTGAAAAATGAAAAACCATAACTCTTGAATACAACTTTCCAACAAAAATTTAATTTGACCTTAAGTCAAATGGAAATGTGGAAGGATGTATATTGGGTCTTCAGCACTTTTGCAGGTAGGCTTAAATTATTCTTTTGTGTTTTTTTGAAGTTTATATATCCAGATATATAATATACCAACAATTTAAAATAATTTTTTGGAGTAGAAAATTTTTTCTACCATAATCGCAAAACAATCATAAGTCATGATAAAAAGTACATTATATAATAGATATCATTTTTTTTTCCGTTCAAGCACTGTTGAAAATACTTCTGGAAAACTATCGCTAAGGGTCGGTTTAATCCCCTTTTATTAGAACTTCACCAAAATAAAAATCTTTGAAAGCAAATAATTGTATATAAATTAAAAATTGTTGTTTGCAGATTTCGCATTTTGAAATTGCATTTAAATACCATAAATTCGTTTTTAGTCTTTTATTTAAAGGGTTTAAGACTGAAGATTTCTGCAGTATGAGTAAAGATTGAATTAGATATAAAAAATTATTAAAAAAGTCTTTTATAAGAAATAAAAGTTACAAAAATTTCTATTTAAGAACTGATATGAGCTTGTCATTTATATTTTCCGTTTTCATGAATTATGAAAATATATAAAAGTTTTTATATATAAAAATATGAAAGGAAGCTTTTTACTTGTCTTATACTGCTAAATCTGTTAAAATCCATGCAGCTCGGTTAAAACAATTTATGATTACTTTGTCAAAAGTGAAAACGAAGAAATGTTCCGATGAATTATCTTTGAACTTGCAGGCAAATACAGGATAATTTTTGTAGTCAGCAATAAGACTATCTCGATCACATTTCTTCTCATAACCGGGTCTTGAACCATCATTGCTATCATAAAAGGATAGGTTAGGATATGCATGCTTAACCTCCGGATACATTCGGAAGAATTTCAAAAACTTCTCGGAAGTTTTAAAAGGCACAAATCCATTCGATAAAACTAAAATAATAAAAATTTACCGAAATAATTGGTTCTTTAGGCACTTTGAGAGGTCACAGTTTCACAATTTTATCTGTTTAATAAGATGTGCTAATTTGTCGAGCTCTGCGATATACATAAAATTTGAGATTTTTTGGTCTGAATGAATGTAATTTAAAGGGTCGGTTACCTCCAGTTTCGACAAAATTTGTAATTTTCAGCATCTCCTCATTGTGAAATCTGTGTCGCTCGTCACCCGATTTGAACCTCTGGTCGACCTGGGGGTTGGCATGTTTTAGCTGCACAACCTTTCGAACGATTTCAGGGCCCTTGAACTCAATGCACTACAAAGTATACTTATATATTGACGATAGAAACACAAATTGATAAATTGTGAATTGAAGTAAAGATCTTGATTGTTTTTTTGGGTTTATGTGAACAGATGTCACAGCGGCTCACACTTTCAAGATCAAGTTTTTAAAGTAAAGTTAAAATTTGTTCTCACCTTTAAGTTCAGAGGGCACTTCGCTAACAAATCACAATCAAATAGTGAACATGGATCACCCTTCTTTGTGGTCTCGTATCCCAAGGATAAAGTCTCCATAATGTTCAAATGGTCAACATAAAGTTTGGCATTTAAGTCGTGCAGCTTCTTGATATTGGTCATAAAACCGCTTAGACCGGCTGCTCGATATAGAGCCAACTTTCGTAGAGTTAACTCCTGAGTCCTCAAGCACATACTACGGACTGAAATTTTCTTTGACCAGGGCTTCTCGGAATATTTTGAGAACCCGTTGCCAAGGAATTTTGCGAGCTCTACGGACTCACGGATATAGGAAGATGCGGTGTCTGCCAGTTTATTGATCTGGTCCTAATAAAAGTTTACTATAATTTACTAAGGTTGTGAATCGAGTGTCGAAATACTGCAGTGTCGAAATTTTACGATAATATGATTTGAGGTAAAAGTTCGAATTGAACTCTTGGCGCATATTTTTTTTTGGTATAATATAAAATATAAAAAATAAGGGGACGGGCTGTTTAATGCAAATTGCCTTAAAGTTTAGCAACAAAATATCAAATTAACCAAAATATAAATAATTTTAAAATAATTTTTGAAGTTAACATTTATGGTGTTTGATTTTTTTTTGCTTAGCCTTTAGCAAAAATAAGTGAAAATCAGTTATTTTGCCCACCTCTTCAATTTCTATGCCAAAATCGGCATATGCATACTCTGGTAGATACTTCTGTCGATTACATCTTGTAGCAAAAAACATCAGAGCTGCACCAAGTTCCAGTGAATTCTCCTTATTCTTTAGCAGGTCGGCCATATTCACTCTTAACGTACCAAGAGATGCCCCAGCTACAACTCGAAAATTTAGCTTTTCACTCAAAATGAGCCAGAAAGCCTTAGATGTAGGTGAATATGCATTAGCAGACTTGTTAGCCCCGATACCCAAAATAACTTCTAAATATGTCCCTTTACTTGAGCCGGTCCTTGATAAAAAATGATTCCAAACTTTTGAGGAATCTTCTAAATCTATCAAACCGTACTTCCCACCCTCTTCAGAACCAGGATAAAAATACACGTCGTTCTTGATTACTCCGAAGTTTAAAGCTGGAGAGATACTAAATGATTGAGTCTTTAAATTGGAAATTTAAAAAATTAAAAATAAGATTTTTTAGTTTTTTGATTAAAGAGAAAAGCTTCTTTTTGATAAAAAAAAAAAAAATATTAATTCTAACGATTGAAGTTGTGATAGGTAAACATAAATTGAAAATAAAAGTTTTTTCAGTGTTCTTTGTCTCTTTTTAAAGAAAAGGAGAAATAGATTACTTCAACTTTGATTTTCAGATTTCGTTAATTTCTCATTAGATAGACTTTTACTCACAATCTGATAATGGTGGCGGAGTTCACGGCCATTGAAATGTAAGCATCTGATACGACTCGAGCATGACAACCGTCCACAAGTGCATGGCTTGTTAAACATCCGCTACATCTCTTTACACATGCACCTTGAAGGATAAGGTTACCCATTTCACAGTATTGGTCTCGGCACATGATTCTCTGGAGTTTTGTCAGACCTGTCAAATCAAATGGTCTTTTACTTTCAAAAAATATCAAACGTGAACGCTTCACCATTGTTCTCAGTGGTTCAAGGATAAATCGATCTCCAGTCTTGTTCAGACTGTCAAGATCGGCCTTCAAAAGTGGAAGTGATCCATCAGGTAAAGACTGATTTTGCGCTCTTCGAAAGGCTAAAGTCCTTGTTCGTGAAACAAAGCTAGAGTCATCAGCTTTTTCACCTTCTGAAAGGTAAATATCTTCTGGTTGTAGATGAACGGTCTCACTCGGAATCTCAGGCTGAACAGAATTTCAATGTTTCAATGACTCATTGGAATTTTTTGTGGATTAATTGAACTATTTTAGTTTTTTTAAAAAAAGAACTATCCATAAAAGTCTGAGTTTTCTCTAGAGGCCTGTGTTTTTGGAAGGCATCGAAATGCTCAAAAACTGTTTTTGAAAAAGTTTCTCCACAAAGAAAAGTGACTTATACAGAAGCAGCTTAGTAAGTTTGGTGAAAAATAGATATAGAACTAATTTTTTCCATTGTAGCCGGTATATATTTTTACGTATAAAAACATAATGTCAGCGTTAAATGATAGGCTCGTGCAATTGGAAGACTAGTTTGAGAATCTCACCTCTACAAAGGCAGTATCCAGATCGGGCAGACGATTTTTCTCCAAATACTTAAACAGTTCTGTCTCCACCTGCTGCATATTCTCAGACTTCAGAAAATTAACTTCATCCTTGGCCTATCGGGTTAAACTGTTAAAACTTTTGCTTCGTACATTTAATTTTAAGCCTTTGCAAATTAACTTTTGATCCTGATATATCCTACTATTTGATTGGTTATTACCTAAGAGTGTTAATCTGGGTAGAAGAAATCTATCTACTTATTTCAGGGATTGAAAAAGAATAAATTGAAAATTGTTCTTTTCTCGTAAAATAGGATAAAATTAGTGGACACATTAATATAATAAAAATAAAAATAAAAATAATATATTATTAAGTGTTTTTAATTATTAATATAAAATACACTAGTTCAATTCTTCCAGTATAAACTGACATCAGTAATTTCAAATTACAAAGATTTGGAAGCACTTTTGACCAGCAGGTTCTAACCGTTATTTATGGTGCCCGCTTATTTCTTAACTAGATAAGTAGTTTAGATACCCCGCAAGGGGTGGCCTAAAGGTTAATTACGAATTTTTTTCTGATTAAATGTTCTTTAACTTCACCTATTGTCAGGGTTGGTAATGCTGACCATATGTCAATAAGGTAGGGGGGTCTGGGGGGAATCACACTGAAATACCTGTAAAACAATTCTGTATGCTGGTAAGTTCATTGGCAAATCGGAATCATTGAAGGTTGACGAAATTGTCTTCACAGCCTCTTCACATAATACCCCATAGTCCAGGATTGAGGTGGCAAGAAGCATTTTTATCATTGCCTTTACCACATCGATCCACTTTCCATACCAGTTTTGACAGTCGGTTAGGACTGAGCACTTTTGAAGCTGATTCTGCATTGCGAGTCGCATTTTCAGGGAAACACTTTTACCAAAAACTTCCTGGGAAATGAGACTGGCTGTCGTTTTTACCACTTCGCACACTTCTTGATACTAAGAAAAATTTCTGATATTTTCTGATAATTTCTGATAATTTGAATAACAAAAAGAGTCAAAATTTAATATAATGTACCTTTTTTTTTTTGTTCTCATTAAAATTTAGAAGTAGGGGAAAATATATCAAGAATTAATATGAAAGAGTTTATCGCTAAAAAATTTTTTGAAATTCTTGCCGATCTTATATCTTATATCTTGACAGATATGAAAAACCCTTTCGATACGGATCACTTCACACTTACAGAAAAAAAGTCTGGATCGCCCACTGGATATAATTGAGCACCTTCCTCTTCCCAATACAACAGTTGATCATCAAAAAGTTTGAAAATCTCAAACAAACTCAACATTGAGCTGGTTTCTCAGTTTCTTAAACTGGGTTGTTTTTGACTTTAACAGGACAATGTCACCTTCTAGTCTGATAAAAAAATGACGGAACAAAAGTTTCAAAAACAAATATCATCGATTCTAGAGAAATCTGTTAAAAAAGACTTCAAGTATTTATAATTTTGGAGGACTTTGAGCCATGATTTCAAGATCTACGTAGGTCAGGGCATTTTTTCAGATCTGATAGTTTGATAATTATTTCCACTAAAAGGCGTGCATTGTACATATTGAAAAACATAGTGAATTTTGTGAGAAGGAACCTTTTAAAAAAAACTATGTCAATAAACGGAGTGAATACGGTAAATGGGACTTTAAGGTTGATGTGTTTTTGGGCTGACTTGTGTCAATACACATATTGACAGACAGTTTTCTATGATTTTAGCGAAAAAATGGTTCGATACATCGAACAATATGTTTTGTTGGGGTCACATCTGTCGTGGTTAAATTGGCTAGAAAGATTTCCTTCATGTTAGTTTCAGTAAGAATTTACACATTCGAAATAAAGTTACGCTCTTGGAAGGTAACATTTGATTTATTTTTTTCTTTTCTCAGAAACTGAAAACTTAAAAGTTTCTAGAAGACATGAAGGATACGCCTAAAAACTCCGGACCGAGTCAACCTGAATTGCTCAACCTAGCTGATGTTCGTGGTTTGCTGAACTCTACTAACTCACCAACTGAAATTGTCAGGGATGAGAAGAAAATTGTTCAAAAAATTGAGGTAAAATATATTTATATGTTCGTTAAAAAAGTGAATATAATATATATAAAATAAAATTATAATTTCTTCCTATCGCGATAGGTGTGAGTCTTGTTTAGAGTTCTGAGTTTTTGTAACTTTCCATGCATTTTTTTCAGATTTGTAAATATAAGACATTTTTACTGAAGTGAATGGTTGACTGACTATGGGCCTGTAATCATTAGGTAAAAATTCTGAGAAATAGTTGAAAAATTGAAATTAAAAAATTAAAAAAAAATTGAAATTGCTGGAAATGATAGTTTTGAAACTAATTAATGGTCTGACTGATTTTGAGACCTTATCATAAATTCTTAATGTACATTGTGTGATTTGACTGTGAAATTTATCAGATAATTAAGGAACCCGAGGCTATCTGCAAATCACCAGCGCCCAGAAAACTTTTCACAAATACTGATGAGTTGTCTGATGATAATGATGGACCGTACTGCTCTCCACATTCTCAAACGGCCCCGGCTGGTATGCAGGTTCGGTTGGTTAAAACTGGAAATCAAACCCGAAAACGGTTACGCCAACTTACCTTTTCAAACAGTGATTCGCCTTCCATTAATCCAGTGGTTAAAAAATCCAATGTCAAAAAGGAAGATTTGGAGGAACCCTCCAGTGAAAGCTTCCCATATGACGCAAATAAAAAATGCATCCGCCAGCTTGCAATAGAGTTTGAAATGGAACCAGTGACTCACACTGAGCCGGTTTCTGAGGACTTGACTGTTGGTAATATCGAGGTGTTGTCAGTTAATAATATAACTAGACTTCCAGCTTTTAATGAATATCGAAATGAAGATTTCTATTTTGGGAATGACTTCATTACACTCGATATGTACCTTCAGTACAGTTTTCAGTTATCGGCATGTATTCCATGTCAAAGCGGAGGACTTATGATCTGGGTTGATGAGGTGCACGAGTTTGATGAACTTATGAAAGAAGTTCACGCTGAGAATCAGAAGAGTCATTTTCTACTCAGCAAAAACGAGTTTCGGCCTAAGGTACTTTATTAATAATATAAAAAGGATTAAAGGTCTCTGAAAAAGCGATTAGTCAGATCTGAATTTTTTCACAATCATGGTTGATATTATCAATATGAGGTTTTTGAGCTTTTTTAAGCTTCTAAGCTTTTAAACTCTTGAAATTTTAATTGTCTGAAGATCCTATAAATATGAATCAGTAGATAAAAACTGAAAAATATGATATCATGTAATACAGTTATTTCTCTTTCAGGTTATTTTCGTTGTCGCCAGATATTACGAATCGTATAAAGAAGCTGTAATCTGGGATGGAGACTCACACCTAAAGTTGCCCAGAAAATCATTTCGAACTGCCATGGCTGAAATGCTTGGAATTTCCTTTAAGGCGATCGAATATTTTGAGGTAAAACTGTAATGAGTCTGATTGAATAAAATTATTGACATTTGAAATCAGGGTTCTTATTATCCGTATGACATAGTTCTAATAGTTTCTGAGTTTGCGTAATTAATCGCTGAGTGAATAGAGAACTCTTAAGATAGGAGAAAAAGATACTTTTGATAGAAAATTTTGTTTTCTTGATGAGAACAATAGGAATGATATCTAAAAATAAAGGTATTATTTGTTTTTGTTGTTTTTTTGGAGAAACTGTATACAGTATACTGTATTGCGGTTTCTGTATTTTAGTATCAATGAATCTATACTTGAGTCTTCCATTTCTTGAACCCACTAAAATAACAAACACAAAAAATAAATAGTGAATAAAAAAGTGATTACAATAAAAAAATCTCTCTTATTTAGTTTAATCACTCACTTTTAGTCTGGATTCTTCATGTCTCAACTTTTGATCAACTGGAACCTGGTTGGAAATCTCATCTTATCTCTCTTTGAGAGAGCTTCAAGATACCGGCTCCAGACAGTTATCCCGGGGTTATTAAAGGATGAGCCTTTCAAGGTCAAATCAACAAGGGATTTTGTTTCCTCGCTGGAGGCAATTCAGGATTTTTCGATCATCGCAAGAGAATCTTGCAGAAGATTTGGAAACCCAAAAACCTTTTCTGATGCAGTTGAATGTATTAAGATCACAGTGCGGGATAGACAGGCCAATACTCCATTTATGAGGGGACTTTTTGTCAAACACCATAGGATCTATTACCAAAGTAAAATATTACCTACTAAGGTTAGCCAGGCCTTTCACTCCGACACTGTGATTCTTGATGCATTGAAAGCCGGTTATTTAAACATTATTCTGATGGGTAAAAGGCTTATTGTCAATGAGGATGAAATGAGCACTGATAAATACGAATCAGTAAATATTAAGTTGCTCTCAAAAGCGTTCCCAGAGATGAATAGAGAGGCTAGACAGTCTCTGTATTTGGACTAATTACTCTAAGGGTATGATCACTCTATACTGTATGGGGAGGATTTTTTTGCTGAAAATATATTTTTTCGGTGATTTTTGTTCTGTGTACGCTATGGATTGATAAAAATATTATTATGAACTTCTCCGATAAGGGGTTAATCTTGACACATTTTTTTGTCTATGAAATTTTTTTATAAACAATAACTATATAAAAATAGGGATAAAAAACTTCTCTTTTCTCATAGATAAACTCAAAGGAAGAGTTGTAAAATATTTATTTTCTTATACATTTTGACTGCTGTGGACATATATCGAATCCCACTCTAATTCCCGTTAACTCAAATTTTTCACATAATATTGGCCTTTAATGATTCAGAGATTGAATTAATAATAATATGGATAAATTCAAACTATTAGTCCTGCTTTAAAGACCTGCCTTCTCTGCTCACTGTTTTTCTGTCTAGAAACAATAAAACTTTCTGACCACTTGCTACTACAGTAGATAAATAAATAAATGAATTGCATATATTCATAAATTTTATGACAAACTCTCAGTCACTATTCGCTTTTGATTTACGTTATGGTTCTGCATTTTGCACTGATATTAATACAAAATAACTAGCAAAGTCAATCCTAAAGATTACCTGGACTGGTCCGATATAGGGATAATATATCCTGTCACCGCTTCGAACTACTGAATCTTTTGAAAATTTTTTAAGAGATATCGTTACCATGGTATAAATTTGAAGCCTCACATTACCAAAGTAGCCGTAACGTGAAATTCACATGGAACTTTAGTTAAAAAAGTAAAAAATAAAATTTGAAGAAATTTCAAGAATTTTTAAGATATTTTATAAATTATCGATGCTAAAATTAAGTTTTGAGTGAATAATATGCTTTAACAATGCTGTTCTCCTGATAAGTTGATTATTAAAAAGGTCAGCTTAAAAATATGATTGACTGACTCACTGTGAACAAAAATTTGGAGAATTTTTTCTCATTTTTTGGCCACAATGCTAGTCGGGGATATTTTTATATATTAAGTGAGTTTTAGTAAATTTTTGTATATTTTTGTATATTTCTGTGTATTGCAGTTTATTCTACAGAGAGGTGAACGGAGGCGGTTTGCGGTTCTTAGGCACTGTAGGTCAGGGGTTGGGAGTCTTTTATCTTGCGACTGTTATCTTTTTTCTCTTTTCTTCATCTTCGAAGACTAATATCTTTACAACCTACGCGTACGGTATACTACGCGTAACCTTCTTATAAAATAAACCTTCATTTTGCACTTCGTCTTTTGAAGAATCATGCAGAATCCTAACCTCACATCTCACACTAATTATAGGTCACCTACAGTACATTCTGAACAAGATATAAATACGAAAAACAAAATGATGGATCGATGGTCGATGGTCCTCATAGAGATTCGGTGAATCCTACATATTGCTCTACAGACGTTTGAAATTAAAAGAAGTACAAATTCAAAAAGATCAAATTCTGAAAAATCAACTTTACTGTTATCTTTTCTAGCTGTATAACCGTATTTATTTGCAAACAAAACTTTGAGAAGAGTCTTAATCATGATTTGGTGGGTATATTCAATAAATGATGTAAAACCCAGATTTTGATGTCAGGGACTCGGACAAGTTCAGAATATCTGGAGTACACTAAATTGAAACTAATATTAAAATATATAGTTTAGATTTAGGCAATTACCACTATATGTGGTGGTAACACATTCCAGATATTCGCTTCTTTAATGTTACAAAAGTCATCAATAAATGCACAACAAACAAAAAAAANAAACAATCTTTCGGGCTTTAAACCGCGCTATAAAGTTGATTTATTATTGATTTTGTTGTTGTTATTATACGATCGCGTTACAGAGCTTTTGCAGATAAGTCTCCCGGTACTGACCCTACTTATGGGCCAGAAATTATTGCCTATCACTGTGCTCAAGTGCAGTCGGTGGAATTCCTCAACCCGCTAATTACACATAATCATGACGTTGCGTTTTTCACAACATATTTTTCATTTAGACCAATTTGGGGGTAGGCCGTACAACGGCCAAAACGTTACAACGGCCAAGTTGTACAACGGCCTTAACATTTAAACAGCTCACAATATTGTACATCGGCCACTGTTTTACAACTGCCCCTATTGTACAGCGGCCCTGATGTACCAACGGCCCCTATTGTACAAACGGCCCTGATTTACAACGGCCCCTTATTGTACAACGGCCCTTATTGTACAACGGCCCCTGTAACAACGGCCCCTATTGTACACCGGCCCCTATTGTACAACGGCCCCTATTGTACAACGGCCCCTATTGTATAACGACCCCCTATTGTACAACGGCCCCCTATTATACAAACGGCCCCTTATTGTACAACGGCCCCTATTGTACAACGGCCCCCTATGTGTACAACGGCCCCTATTGTACAACGGCCCCTTATTGTACAACGGCCGATAATTTTTATCGGCCTCTGATGTACAACGGCCCTTATAAACAAAAAACCAAACAGGGGTAGTGGTTGGCAATATCTGTCCAGCCCTTGTCCAGTTATTCTAGAGCGTTATTCATGGTTTCTTTTCTAGAGCGTGGGCTAAGCAAACTTAAGGACAGCCACCACCAACAGAGAAATTATATAAAATAAATTTATTTTTCACGTATAAAAACCAACAGAGGAATAACTTTTTCAACGAGGTTGGCAACATATATCCGAAAATTATTCATAGGTTTCATAATTAGTCTGTTTTATTCAATTTGAAAAGAAAATTGACCGACTTTAAACTGATTTTCTGAATTCATTTTTACCCCTAAAAACCGAAGGAGATTTTTTTAAAAACCGGACGGGCTCATTACCTATTTCAAGACGTCTTACATTGAACATATTTTTACCAGTTTTTTCGATGCCGCACCGGTGGAGCCATCCTTCACCAGAATCAAACAATTTTACTTGCAGTTGATAGAGAAGGTTTAATTCTCCAGTATATTTTTTCTCATTTTTCTTATCTGCCCGTTATCGACCCTTCCAGTCCAGCTGGAGGAGAGGGCTATTTCCCCAGAAATTCCAACATTCTACACCCACAACCCCCTTAAGGGTATCCCAGTACCTACATTTTCTGCAGTTATTATGTTATAAAAATGCACCAAATCAATAGTTTATGTTTTGAAAGCACAAAACAACCCAAATAAGAACAAAAAAAAAATTTGAAATTTTGAAATTTTTTCTGAGTATTTTTTTGAAAATTAAGTGGAAAAATAACGTTTGTTTCAATTTGACCCCGAAAACTTCAAAATGTAAGCCAATTTTCTCTTTAGTGTTTCCCCAGCTTTCTTTTGAGCCTACTTTCGAAAAAATCGAAGCAATTTTTTTTCCGGAAATTTTTTCACGTGACCTTGAAAAATTCATATTTTGAGTTTGGGGTCGACATTCAAAAAAACGGCTCCACAGAAGTTTTAATTTGTTCTGAGCTTCCTATTGCAAAAATTTAAGTGAATTTTGAAATCTGACCTCAGAGGAGATAAAATTTCCGATGGAAAATCCCCCAAAAAACGATGGTCTATCGCATATTCTAGAAAAAATAAAGCATTTATCGACAAAAACGCTTCCACAGAAGTTTTGTATACNTGTCAGAAAGTTTGAGTAACTGTCAGGACGTTTGATACATAAGTTTTTGGCTTTATTTTAGCTAAAGCTATGTCTTTTGCTAAAGCTAAACAAATGTTATTCAATTTTATGAAAAAAATCATATAAACCTCTGATTTTTCATTAATGGTCTTCCAAGATTTTAAGAAAATTGTTTTTTGAGCACAATTTAAAATCTTAATTTTTAAGAAAATCTAAATAAAATTAATCCGAATCAGACCATTTTTCAAATGCGTATTTGTTCAAAAACTTACAATAAATCTCAAATGTTTTTCGGAAAATGGTCAAATTTAGACCAAGTTTTTTGTTAAATTATTTTCCAAATATGTTTGCCAGACATTGTGTTGTCAATTTGAGCTATCTGATAACTAAATTGAATAAGTCGTTTCCAAAAGCCTACGGTAAAGGGTGTGGACACTCTATTTACTTCTGATATGCATGGGACACATTTTTTTCTCGAAAATTTCGCTTTAACCCCTGGAATCACAGAAAAAAAAGTTCCGCCAAGGCACCAGAGCCGATATATCGGCTCTAATTTGGACGTAGTTTACAGAAAGCTCAAGGTAGTTGAAGCTCCAATTACTTTTACAATAGGAAGTTGAAAAGTTATTTTTTTGCATCAATCATTTCAAATTCTAGAATTTAGATTTTTAGTTCTAGAAAATATAGTTGGGAAACCAAGGTTTAGTATATCACGTGATACGTGCTCATCGTAGTCTTCACAAATTTTATTTTTATGCGTTCCAACGCACAAGTATCTGCCCTACGTCACACTTTAATCCGATTGGATCTATTTATCATCAATCAAAAGTTATTTCTAAAAAAGTAAAAAAAAAATGATGAAAAAATCACAAATTTCTATGTAAAATGGCTAATTTTCCAAATTAAAGCAGATTAATACACTTTTTATCATTATTTTTAATTTTATATAGTAATCAAGTGACAGTGTGGACAATTTTTGATTGATT
>SCLH01000799.1:173711-189985 GCA_004367855.1 Oikopleura vanhoeffeni
AGACACCTTCGATAGCAAACGCTCGTTTTTTGAGTGTTGTTTCAAAAGACGATTTATAAAGTAAAAATAATTAATCTGAAGAAATTCAGATTATACAAAGTAAGCTCAAAAGTGGCAACTTGTATTCAAAAAAGTTTTTATACGAAAATTTTGAAGTGGCAAAAAGTTTCCGATCAAGACAAGAAAAATTGAAAAAGTGCAAATCTGTCAAAATGCACCGAGGCCCTTTAGTAAAATATCAATATTAAAAATTATTTACAAAATTAGAAATAACGTAGTTACTCAAAAATTGCATCGAATTTTTTTCTGTTGGGTAATGTCTTGAACATGATTGATGCAATAATCAATTTATTTTTTCGAAAAATTAATTTTATATTTTATAAAAGTATACCTAACTTGGAGTTGAGCCTGCTGCTGCAGCATAATGCAGTGGCGTAGCTCCATTCGAATCGAGTGCTTGGGTAGGATACGAAGGGTGTTTGATTTTGCCACTTTTTTGATCTGGTAGATTCGGCTGACCGTATATGATATACGGTATATCCCTTTCCGAATCAAAGTGTCTCTTATTCGTACATTTTGGCTTTTAGAAACGACTCATCTGATTGAGTTTGAAGATAGCTAAACCAAATTTTATTTAAGAATGATCATTAGTCACAAATGTTTTCTTGTTATATTTTTTATCTAAATTTGTGTGGTCATTCTGAGCTATCAAAGAACTTAATCAGATGAGTTGTTTTCAAAAGTCGAAATGTAAACAGTGTTGACACCCTAGTCACTAGTAGTGACTCACTACTGAGAGACATTGGTTGGGAAAGGCTATCCATTTCACAAGATTTGAAATTGTTTTAAAATATGCGAATGGAGTGATCGGTATTCCCCGTTCGTACCTTATGCTTGGGCATCAACTTGTTCGTCTAAAAGTGTTTTAATAAAATCAACCCGGCCTAGTTGTGCCGCCCAGTGAAGTGCGCTACGTGAGCGATTATCCGCCAATTTTAAATCGGCATTTCGCTGAATCAGTAGATCTGCAACTTGCTATGATAAGGTGGGCACTTTTTTATCTTGTATACAATCTTTATGTAAATGACGTCTTTACTGATTTTGTGTGAAGCAGCTTTCATCTTTTAACCCTCTCACACCCAAAAAGCCATTCGGGGACGCTACTTTGGAAGCTTAGTACGGGAAAAGCAAAAGTGCTTGCAATTTCACTGTTCTGTAGTCCTTGAGATTAAGGATAGACTTAAATTTTCAAACTATTTAATTTACATTTTGACTTTATCAACCCCGTAGAATATTTACATTTACAAAGTGACCTTCACCTACGCATGTGTCAATTGTGAGAAAGTGAGAGAAGTCAGAACAAAAATTAATAATGGAGGAAATTCAAATTAAATTTTCTAAATCGTGACTTTTTCAGAAATAACCTGCAATTGTCGGTCTTCAATCTACAGGTGTTTTCCTAAAAATGAAACATAACTACGCAATTTAATTAAAATCACTTGTAAAGAAATAAAAATTCACTCAAAGAAGTCAGGTCAAAAATTAAAAATGAAGCAGATTCAGAAGGAATTTTCTACACAAAGTGAATTTCTCAGAAGTAACCTGCGATTCTGATCCTCATCTACAAGTGTTTTTCAAAATGGCTCTTGGTGTGAGAGGATTAATAAGGTAATTGTTTAATTGAATATCAAATCACCATGGTAACTTCTACACACGAGATCAGAAAAGACATCGGTTGGATAATAGATATCTTTTATCCAACCTAAGCAACTTTTTATAGTGAATATATTGTGGCCAAACCGTTCACATTTTTATTTTCGGCAACGACTCATTTGACTGAGTTCTTGGATAGCTCAAAATGACAATATGTGCGACATGTCGCGACACATACTTAGATATGTAATTCGGACCAATTGCTTTATTGTTATCTTAACTTACTATATAGTAAGTCAAATGTAAAATTCAATCTGATTAATATAATATATATGGATTACCGGACCTCAGAGTACAACTCCTAAATATTTGAAAAATGCGAAATCTGAGCATTTGATTGGTTGATCCTTTCTCAACCTGACCAATGAAATCGGCCTATTCCGCAATCAACGGTTTTGATTGGGTGCTTATATCTTGCGTTGTTTGTATAATTCAAATATTTAGGATTTGTACTCTGAGGTCCGGTATATCCATATAGTAGTTATTTTGAAGTATCTAATAACTCGCGAATGAGTCGTTTCCAAACTCAGATTTGTAAACGGTTAAGGGGGTACTGGTCGCTGGCTTTATGAGGCCTCAGGGCATAATAAATGCTCCAAAATGACCCGGGGTGATAACAAAGTGTACTACAGACCAAATCCCAACAAAATTTTTCGAAATTTTTGCGTTTTTTTTGATTTTTTTCCAAGTATTTTTTTCAACTAAAAAAATTACGTTGCTTCAATTTAACAACTAAAACGTCGAAATATCATGTTGACGTAAGCCAACTTTGATCAGTGTTTCAGTGGTTTTTTTTGAGCTTACTAACAAAAAAAACCAAAAGCACATTTTTTTTCGAAATTTTTCACGTGACTTCAAAAATTCATATATTTGAGTTTTGGGGTCGAAATTTTGAAAGAAACGCTCTAGAAGATTTTTTGAATTTGTTTCGAGCTACCTTCTGTAAAAATTTGAGTGAATTTTGAAATTTAACCTGGGAGGAGATAGATTTTAAGAAGCAATACAAAGTCCAAAAAACAGTGGGTTATCGCATATTCAGAAAAAATATAGCATTATTATACGCTCTAGCGAAGTTTTAAATACTAATTATACAGGTTATGTTAAAATTTAGGTTTATTTCAAAAAATAAAACATAGGAAGAGATAGATAAACCATTCTGGCTTGGGTCCTCTTGTGTCGCTAATGTGTCAGAGAGTGGTGCATACAAAAAAGTTTTGACACATTTTTCACGCAAGCTAAAGGCTAGATCTACAAACTGGTTAATCTGAATAATATCCTCGAAGCCCTGGTTGGCCAAGTTTTTTCGAGAAAAACCAATTCCAGCGACCAGTATCCCCTTAAGGGAGTGTGTGCGCAAATTTGAGCCTCTTCCGAGGCTATTTCCCGCCAAACTAGCAAAGATGATATTCCAAAAACATTTGTAACTAACAGAATCAACCTTCGCGGTAATTTATAACTTAACAGAAAATCTGATACAATCCCACCTACGCCGACACCTACGCTTTTAAAAAAGCTTCTTAAAAAAAGACACGCAGTTCGTACCTACTCCTTCAATTTTCATCATTTTTTATTATTTTTTTGTGTGAGGCTCCGGAGAAACCTAAAAAATAATGCAAAATTGCTTTTGTTTTAAAATTTTGCTTTCGGCGGACAAAAACGCAAAAAAACTAAAAATTAAAATTTTGAAATGATCGGTTTGGGAGCTCAGGCAAAAGGTATCTCCTCCACCAGTTAAGAAGATACAGTTTCGGCTCAATACTGCATCTGAAAGCAAAGCCTTGTTTGACAATCCATTAGAGAGTTTTTTTTTGAAATTTTGATTCGGCGTCTCTTTGGGGCCATGTCAACTTTTCATTTTGAGCCTAAATTTTTGACAAAATTTAGAAACCAGAAAAAATGCTTCAAAATGATTTTTTTTCGTAAATACAAACACTTTTAAAAGAATTTTTGTGCAATTTTTAACTAGGTAGCGTCAAAAGAAAACAAATTAGCGCACTTTCAATTTAAATCATAATAAAATCAATAATTTTTGTTTCGTTTTTTGGCCGCCAAAGCTAAATTCCGAGTAAGACAATAATGAATTATGTGTGAGGCTTCTTTGGAGCCTGACACAAAAAATAATAATAAAAATGATGAAAATTGAATGAGTAGGTACGGACTGCGTGTCTTTTTAAGAAGCTTTTTTAAAAGCGTAGGTGTCAGCCTACTCCTCCCTAGTTTTTAGGGTACAACAAATGATTTATGACTCAAATAAAACCGGACAGAACGTGAGCGAAAACACCAAGTTGAGTTTTTTTGAAAATTCTTGAGAATTTGCTCTCAGTATCACCAAAAAACTGTTTTTTGCCTTATTTTGAGTGCCTCGAGGGAAATACTACTCCTCCCTGGATTTCAAAGTCAACATTCGAAACACAAATCAATGTGCAGCTGAAGATCCGTGCAAAACACAAGTTTAGTTTTGTCCAAATTTCTGACTCGTTTTCTGTAAATCGTGTTTTAAATTTCCAAAAATCAAGAAATTTCAACTTTTTTCATACGAAATATTTTTGAACTCATCAAAAAGTGCTTTCCTAGCCATGTCCCAAGGTACAAAATGAAACGAGTACCAAAATGCTTGTAATTTTCCATATTTTCAGAAAAAAACATTTTAAAACTAATCTGGAAAATTTCATGTCGCAGTCTTTAAAATGCGACCAAGTACGATCACCCCTAACGTCAATCTCTATCTTTACTATACAGGGAGTTAGTATGTAGGGAGTTAGTTCGGTTAGATAAAGAATATATCCCCTATTCACACTTTCCGGAATATTCCGGTTCTGGTTAGCAAACGTAGTGTGTTTTTAAGTAGTAGGACCGGGATATTTCGAAAAGTGTGAATATCCCTTTAACGAACTAATGTTAACCTAGGATGTGCCACTCATGGGGCCGCTCATGGGGCCACTCATGGGGCCGCTTTTCAGCCCGCACATCCTAGCTTAACATAAGTTCGTTAAAAGGATATGAGATATGAATTAAGTGCCCTCAACCGGCAGATCGTGACTTTTTGAAGGATACAAACGACGCGGGATACTAGCACCCAATCAAAACCCTGAATTGCATAATAACCCGGTTTCATTGGTCGAATTTGAACAGATCAACGAATCAAATGCTCGGATTCTGCATTTTTCAAATATTCACGATCTGTCGGCTAAGGGCCCTTAATCCATATCTTATAACGATACTTTCTAGGCCTTGATACCACTTTTCAGATTTGGGTACTTCGTTTTATTTTGTTGTTGCATAAAATAAAATGGAAATAATACCAACTACCAAAATTTGAAATTTAGCATGAAAGGCCAAGCAAGTACCGTAATAAATAGAATATATAATAAATATGACTATGGGGAGTTGATAAAACGAACATCCCTAGTGATATTCTCGAATGAATCAAGTGAATACGCCTGAAAATTATTAATTTATATTGTTTCGAGGTAAATATGATCACAAAAGACGACGACAAATTCCCACCTTACTTATTTGCTTCTTTTATAGCAGTGTGTAAAGCTGTCCGGCCTTCGTGATCTTGCCAATTTATCAGAGTTGAACTCCCTAATGTTAAGAGAAGCTCAACTGTTTTTGCAGCATTTTCTTGGCAGTTTTTTGCAGCAAAATGCAAAGGAGTCAATCCGTTGACATCACCCAAATCAGGATTTGCATTGGCTCTTGTTAAAAGCTTCACAGCCTTTGTGATGGGCTACAAACAGTGTTTCTATTTTTGGGATCCCGTTCAAATCCCAGACTTATTTTTAAGTATGATCCCGATCAGATCCCGGATTCAAAAGATTATTTTATTTCAGTCTGTACTAGAGATCCTGACTCGGTTAAGAACACTGCTGAAAGTTTCAGCCTGAAACACCCCTTAAAGTCCAGCAGTTAAAACCCTCTTTTTGAGCATATCTGATTTTTCAAAGTTGAAATTTTATGTGGAGTGTAATTATCTTAATTCAATATTTATGTTGAGAATCAACTTGAGATATTAAAAAAAAATTACCACCTGAAACCCCCCTTTTTGGCAAAAGCTGTAGGGGGGGGGGCGTTCAGTGGCGAACTACTGTAAATGATATGTCTTTTTTTATGAATATAGATTTGAAAATAATTATAATAAATCGAAAACTTATCGACTTCTATAAAAAAGCATTTTCCTTTTTAGCCCTAGCCTCAACATTTGCAAAATATGCTGCACAGTGCAGCGCTGATTGACCCTGGTGATTTCTGGCATCTATTATATTTGGTTCTGTTTTCTTTAAAATATATCTGACACAGGCTCCATCATTATTTCTTCTATTTGTTGCTAAATTAGGGTGGTCGAGGATTTTTGGAAGTTTGCAGCTCCAAGCTCAATTTTATACCAGACAGTCTAGTCAAGACTAATTTAATTATTGTTTTGAGATTATTAAGACACAAATTATATCTGGAATTTGCTAATTTTCGAACTCATTAAAATGAGAAACAGAATTAATTTTTGATTGAAAAGTTGACACAAAAAATACATTAATTTGGCAAAATGGACTCTCAGAAATGTTGCAAGAATTAAATAACTAATAATATAGCAACATTTTTGAGAGCCCGTTTTGCCAAAGTTATGTGCCTTTTGTGTCAACTTTTCAATCTAAAATTAATTTTGTTTCTCATCATGCCATTTTTTGTAATTTTTCGGGGTTAGAAATAAACAAAAATGTTCTGATTTTTGCTTGACAAGGTATCAAAAAAAAATTTTTCAAAGTTTCCAGACTTTCATTTTATTTTTTGAAATAATCTTGGCCACCCTATGCTAAATGCAATGGAGTTTGTCCTTCTTTATCTGGGATCGAAAAATCTGCTCCTTTTTCCGCAAGCAAATTTAGGAATTTTATTGCACCTTTATGAGCAGCGATGTGGACAGCACTTCGTCCATGATTATCGACACATGAAACTTTTTTTGGTTTAATGAGTTTTTGTAAATTTTTAACATGCAACGCATGTCATGCATGATTTTAAAAATGCTTAATTACAGTATGTCACATTTTTGCTCATAGCCTTAGCCTATGCAGAAATATGATTTTGACATCGCTGATTGCCAATCAGTGATCGGTCAATAAGTAAATTAGAACGTTTTGATTGGTTCAGGTTAGCTCCTGCAAAAAGTAAGAGTATAAGCAAAAATGTGACATGCTGTTTGTTTAAATAAATTAAAAAAGTAAGCAGAAAACAGAAATAAATTTTTTGAAATGGTATATTTTTGAAAATAAATTCAAATTTTGATCTTTCATAGAATTTTGCCCACCATTGGCCCCTGAATGTATCTGAAGTCTATCTCTTCCTCAAATACACTTCGGATGACTTATTTTTCGGCGGAGGCTTTATCACAAGAAACTCTAAAATCGATTCAAGGGTCAAAATTTTTCTGTGAAAACAACAGAAGATAACCTAAAAATTATTTCAAGGTAAATTTTAAAGTAACCGCATCGCTTCGAAAATATCACCGAAAGCTTTTTCGTAACCGACTTTCAAATGACGGTATAAGCAACTATGGCCCATAGTCTATGGGTCAATAATCAACATACGGGCCCTAGTGGGTGAAGCAACTTTGCCTTCTTATACCCCTTGTGTACATAATTTACTCATGATTTGCTTATACCGTCAGTAGAAAGTTAACAACGAGAAAGCTTTCGGTGATATTTTCCAAAAAATTTGTGATATTTGACTTGAAGTTAACCTTGCAATTATTTGAGGTTATCTACTTTAGTTTACATATAAAATTTTTGACCCCCGAATCGATTTTAAAGTTTATTGTGATAAAGCCTCAGCCAAAATTTAAGTCGATCCGATGTGTATTTTAGTAGGAGATAGATTTTGAAGACATTTATTTTAGTGACAATGTCACCGTGACATTCAAGGACCGCTTGCGGTCAAACTTGAGTTCCCAGAGATGTGAGACACAGCTTATTGTTATTTTTTAGGCCGATTTAGTCTTTCCAAAATTTCAACAAAATATTTTTGTGAACGTTGCCCATAAGATAGCCCGTAAAATTTGACGTAGGTAACGATAAAAATATTTAAGGCAAAAATTGGCTCATCAATATCAATTTGCATTTTAAGGGGGTATATCGATCATTATGCCTGGGTCACTTTAAAAACTATTTGCCTGTTAAAAGAATAGGGAATAAGTTTTTAAAGTTACCCAGGCATAATGATCGATATCTGGCAGATTTGACATATTCACGGTGATATATCTGAAAATTAAAAGCTTAGAGAAAAACCGAAAATGCTTATTTGTAGATCTATCCTTAATCTTGCGAAAAAGTACATCACAAATTATTTTTGACCATTACACCAATAGGTACAGTTATCATAACAAGGTGACATTTTCCAAACTGCAAAAACTATCTCTTCCCGGACGGTTATACAAATTGAGCTCAAATTTTCACAGATCACGTAACGGTAGTATGTCAATCTTTTCTCACGGGTTTTTTTATCCGCGACGGAACATTCTAGAACGCCAAATAACCGCGATTTTTCAGACTTCAAAATCTATCTCCTCCTAGGATATATTTGCAAAATGGCTCAAATTTTTATCAAGTACTCCTAAGAAAAATTTTAAGAGACTCTCACGGGCATTTTTGCAATTTCCAGCTAAAAACTCGAAATATGATTTTTTTGGTCATTTTAGAAAAAATTGCCGAAAAAAAAGTGCTTCGATTTTTTCGAAAGTAGGCTCAAAAGAAAGCCAGTGAAACACTGATGAGAACGTTGGCTTACGTCAAGTCCATATTTTGAAGTTTTAGTGGTCAAATTCGAGCAAACGTTATTTTTTAACTTCATCTTTTAAAAAATACTTAGAAAAAAACGAAAAGATACATAAAATTTCGAAATTTTTTTTTTGATGATTGGGTTCTTAGTACACTTAATTATCCCCCTTATCAATTTGTAGCATTTTTAATGCTTCTAAGGCCTTTATTTAATCAGACAGATATACCCCCTTAAGCGGTTCCGCCTACGCATTTTTCAACGAAATAAATGATAAATATACCTTAATAGTGGCTAACAAATCCGAAAAAGCTGTTTTTCAATACTCAAATTGTGACCACTAGGTGTCTCCAAAAAAATTTCATGGTCGGAATCTTTTTTTTTGAGAACGTTAACCCCGTAAACTTAAAGAATGAGTGCTGAGAGGTTTGATTTTGAAGATAGGTCTCCTGACTCAGGAGTCCTGAGTATGAACCTATTTATGAGTCATGAATCATGACCCTTTTAGGGGGTACTCTTCATGAAAAAAGACGATTTTGTTTTTTTGACACCAAATATCTTAAAAACTACACATTGTAGAAACCCATTGTTAAAAATAATTTAATGTGTGAGCGAAAATCTCACATCTTGTTATATATAATTGAAGATAGAGTGATATTTTTACTAAAAAGCCTAGTCCTCCGTAAGTTTTGAAGATAGAAAATTATTATTGTGATTTAATCAACCACAAAATACGTACGCAGGTCTGTTATTATCGTTTTTAAAAATATGAAATAAATTCGCCCCGGAATAGCCAAAAAACGTTTTTTTGAGCTGATTTTCTGGGTCTCACGCAAAAGCCTACTTCTCCCTAGATTCTTAGTGAAACATTTCAAACCTAAATGATCGAATAGCTGATGAGTTTGCGGATAGCTGTTAGTAAGGAAACCTTTATTCTTGCGTTTTTTTGTTTCCGAAAACGATACTTTGAATTACTGAAAATCCATAAATTTTGATAAAATTGCTAAAAACCCAGACGATATATTTTAAAACTGATGAAAAAGTATTGTCCTGACGGAATATGGGAGTAAAAATAACACCAGTTTGTTTTAAATTCTCCATATTTTTGAAAAAACCATAGAAATATAACTGTGACATTTTTTGTTTGAGCCTGAATTCATGAGGATACCCCCTTAAGGGGGTCCGGTCCCCTAAAAAAAAGTATACTCAGAATAACTAAATCGGACAAAAGAAATCGATTGGTGGTGGTCTCGCTTCTCTGTGATGCCTGGTAAGTTAATTAGAGCGCGCTGAAGGTCAAACACAAATTTACTAAATCCTTAAATAAATATCGAATTTTACAATTTCTTTCACCATTAAGACCGCAAAATAAAGTTCTCTTAAATAAAAATAAAACAATTTCAAATTTCTGTATATGTTGGAAGTTATCGGTAACAAACGTATTCAATTCAAAACAAGGATTCCTAGACCTATTACAAAACACTTTTATTCGATCTGGTTATTTCTGAAATCATAGCTTGAACTGTTCAGCAGGGATTATCTATATTATTCAGAACGGTTATAATGAGCATCTAAGTGGCGCACGCAAGGAATTGGCGCGCGATAAAAATAGTTAGCAGTTAGTCACTCTCTTCTTTGTAACTGGAACACTTACAGGTCGGAAATCCGAATTTTGAAGCTGATTTGCGACTCTGTTAAAGATACAGCTTTTTTTCTTATAGTGATTTTTTCTGAATTTTTGTGTTTTTTCGGCTGTTTTGATCATACGATCAGTATCTGAAAATTGTTCATCTGAACTCAGTATCAGATTCATACAAGGATCATGATCGATATTATTATCTACGGATGGTTCAATAATCAAATCTCTAGAAATACCTGCCCGACATTTTATTTCTCGATATGTGAATCTCTATGAATCTCTTTTTCAGAAGTTTTGGTAAAATATTTTTTTAAACGATCAGTTTTTTTCTTAATCCAATTTTTTTGAGTTTTAAGTTTTGCATTTTTAAAACAATTTCTTCTGAAACCTATATCCTTTAACACTCTTTGGTGATTTGAAACATGTAGGTTGGAGCAATCCTAACACTCCTGAGACCTTCTACCACCATGACGCTTCCTTCTTTCAGCTACATCATCAAATCACCAAAAGGTGTAAAGGATATATATACCCAGAAAATCATGCCCTCTATACAAATAAACTGTCACACAAATACTATGATTTTTATCAGTATCCCTTAATCATCCCCTGCCAAGCTTCATTCAAATATCTCTTTTGATCTCGGAGAAATTTTGTCGAGCTTTGTAATTTGTGAGGTGCGGAAATTCTCTTGATCAAGAACGCGCTCCACGTACAAAGAAATTATTACCGTTCTGAAAATAATAAGAATCCCTGCTGAACAGTTCAAGCTAAGATTCAGAGAATAACTATCGGAAATTCCGATTCGGAATATAAAGTGTTTTGAATAATAGGTCTAGGATCCTTGTTTAATTGAAATTATGTTTTACGATACTCCAAATATACAGAAATTAAAAATTGTTTTATTTTTATTTAAGAGAGCTTCATTTTGCGGTCTTAATGGTGAAAGAATTATAAAATCCGATATTTTTTTAAGGATTTAGTAAATTTGTGTTTGACCTTCAGCGCGCCCTATTAGCTAACCAGCGTTATTCACAGAGAAGCGAGACCACCACCAATCGATTTCTTTTCTCCGATTTAGTTATTCAGAGTATACTTTTTTTTAGGGGACCGGACCCCCTTAAAAGGACCTATTAGCATAGGGCTAACGGTCCGTTAGTAACGGAGTATGCTCTTAAAAAAAATTAACAAAAATCTTAGTTTATTACTGTGAATTTGTAAGGTCGCACCTGACAAATTCAAAAGTCGGAACATTTTCAAGCACAATTAAAGTCTGTAGATGGATAAAATTTTGGACTATACATAATTTTCTTAGTTAAATAAACTAGAAAATTTTAGTCGGTTTCGAAGTTTACCCATAAGATGAGTTCTGATTTACGGTCGATCAATTTCATGCAGTCAATTATGCAAAATATAAGAAACTGATATAATCAATTAACAAAATAATTAAATTAAAGTATGTAATTAATCTTTAATTAGTATGGCAAGGGTGAACTTGTTTATGCGGTATATTTATCATTAATGAACAATTTAGGCTGGCTAGAATGCCACTGTTCAATGTATGCCGGAAAATATTTTTCAAAACAGATTCAAAAAATTGTGGAGATCAAAAATTTTATTTTTAATCGATATTGATTTGAATTTAGTAATCTATGAAATTCATAGATCAAATTATTTTTAAAAATCGTAACAACAACTCCATTTGATTTTGAGCATTTCGACATAACATTTGAAATTTTCAATTATTAACGTTAATACCGTTTTCGCTGTGAGAAATCTTTCCCTTTAAAAACAAACCATTCAAGAATGCTCAGAAAAAATATTAATTTTAGTTTTCATCAAAATTTCATCACATTAGAGTACTTAAAGGGGGTGGGCGTCGTAATCTGGTACCTTTCAATCCCGCCTCATAATAATTCCAGGGCAGTGAAAAGTCTGAGGATACTCGTTTGTAGATCTATCCTTCGTCTAGAACGATTACACATCTCAAACTCAAAATTGTTACATCACACACCAGGTGCTGATCAATTCTAGAACACCCAAGCGTTTTTTCAAAGTTATACTCTCTATTAGGCCCGGGAAGAGTGAGGGAAGAGTGAGGTTACTAATATGTTTGGCCTATTTTTTTTGAATTTCGCTCTTGTATTTTCTAGAATCACTTTTGAACGCCAATTTTTACATTTTTGTTCTCAAGTGATACTTCTCCTAGACGGATGTTCAGAATAAGCCGTTTTTTCGACTCAGGTAGATAAATATAGTGTCGTTGATATGTTTTGGCTCGGATTTTTGAATTTCATCCAAAATTTTTAAAACTATGACGATAAGTGAACCGGAAATGAAGTTCGAAAAAAAGTTCGTCTGATCGACAAAAGTACCATCAAATTGAAGCTGAGATTCACTGTTCAAAAGTTGGCTTACAGCTAATCAACATTTTGAACCATCAGCGTCAAATTCGATAATTAGGTTTAAAATTTTTTCTTAAAATAATTGAAATTTCCAGAATTCGATTAAGACATTTCCGATAATTTTAATTTTATGCATCGTTTTAGGCGGGTCATATTTACAATAAAAGATATTCATATCAAGGTAGAATACCGGTTTTATGCGGATTAAGCTAAAAATATTTGAATTTTGAAAATTCTAGATTTCGTTCTAGATTGTTTTGAAAAAAATCATTGCCACCATATAGATCCTTGGGTCAACTTTAGTCATACCGATATTAATGTATCATAACTTAATTCTATAAAGGGCTCAAAAAATTACGACGCCCACCCCTTAAAGAGGTAATTAAGAGGGTTCTGGGTGCTGGATTGCTGCAAAAATTATCTTTCTTTGTTTGATAAATTAAGCGAATAAATAAATTCCTGGGTCAATCAGTCTTGAGAAATCAATTTCGGCGAAATTTTTTTTGTAATTCGACTTTGAACCCTTTTTTGAGAGTTTTAACCCAAAATTGCATATTCACATAAATATGTACAAAATGAAATTTTGATAGCGAAATTGAATTCTGCATCAAAACTGAGCTAGGCAAGTATGTTTAAAAGTTCAACACTGAAACTAACTGAAATCAGGCCTTGATTGTTTGTTATATATTGACATGCTGCTTTTATGTTTATAGCGGTGCGCACTTGATGTATGATTAAGATAGATTACTTCAAAATGATAAAAATAAAATCAAACGTTTTATGTTATTTTTTTGTGTTGAATATCTGTTTTAAAAACAAAAAGAATCTAAATAATATAAAACAGAAATATCTCATTTTACGAAAGTCACTTTTTTTCATTATTTCGTAACAAGCTGAAGTGATGCACCCCACTCATAGTGTAAGACCTTTTGTATAGACGGTACTTTACGTAACCGATCCGTTCATGTAAAAACGGTATGTTTACGTCACCACACGTCTACGCATACACGCTGCGTTCATGTATAAACGGTGTGTTTACGTCACCACAGCGTCTACGCATACACGCTGCGTTCACGTCATCGCAGCTTCTATGTATACACGCTGCGTTCACGTCACCGCAGCGACTACGTATACAACGCTACGTGGAGATCACGTGAGTGTTGTTATGGCATATTCCGCAATATAATCTGAGTTGATCAATTAACTCTTGACGACCGCTTCGAAAACATAATTCTACGGAGTGAGAGTTTCGTCAGCGGTCGGGATGTAGTTAAATCCACAATGCATATATGGTGAATCGTTGTTGCACGAGCAGGCCAAAGCTGCAAGCATCGAATAGAATGAATGTCGGAGCTAAGGAATAGTCCGAATTCATGTCTATCATTACGTTACGATAACCCAAACGTAATCTGTTCTAAAAAATCCAAACGTTTTGTGGTCAACTGATGTTTCTGATTAATTTTGCAAGTTTGAATCACATTGTAAATAAACTCCGCGAGAATATCCTGCTGGGGACAAATAAAGGCTTGAGAAAAAGCGTTCTCGTAAAGTGTTTAACGAGCTTATCACGATTAAAATATACATTGACATATTTCAAAATCATCACCAGTGTTCACGGAACAATTTTTTTTTTTTATTTTTACTTTCCAACATTCCAACAAAATATATCAGGCTTCAAAAAATAGTCAAAAACTCCCCAGCAATTGCGGTGTTGTTGCCGCTTTAATTGCAGTCTAAATTGACAGGCTAATAATGGCACAAGCATGTGCTGAATGAAGATGAAATTGTAAACCATTACTTGTGCTCCTTGGCGAATCAGATATTTGGCTGTATTCAGATGCTCAGCCAAGACGCAGTACATCAAAGGTGTCCGCCCAAAATAATCTATTGAATCTCGTAATGATGCATCATTCTGAAAAAAAACATTTGACTACAATAATAACCACCATCGCATGGTTTTTGACGTCTTTATTGTAGGGCTAAAAAGATTATTTTTTAAAATTTTTAATTCAATTTATTCTACAAAAAGATGACATTCGTGAAAAATCGTAATTATGAATGATAGATAATTACGATTCCTCACAAATTGCATAATCTACTACAGTAGTAGCTAAGTATCTATTTTGCAAGTCAAAAAATAATGTAGTCAAGTTGATATAAAAAATAATAATAAATTGAACGAAAGTTTTTTTATACTATTTCGTAATTTATTTAGCATAATCATGAATGATAAATTTTGACAGAACGAAAATTTAGTGAAAATTATTCAGCAAAATTTAATCCTAAATTGGTAAAATTAGTTTTTAAGTCGATAGTGCGCAAAACCAAATAATAATGAGAACTGGTCCAAATTACAAAGTTCGTTACGAATACTTTAATTGTAATTCAATGTACAAATATATATGAACTGTTTTTATTTGTCTTTTGAAATCACAATTTCAAAGTTCGTAGTCGACCCTATCTCCGCAAAAGCCGCATAATTTAGTTTCAGCACGAGCCGAGTGAAATTATATCCGGTTATAAGTGCTTACATTTGTTAAAAATTGTATATTCGTTAATTTTAAATATATTGCCAAGCAAAATAAATATTGCATACTTAAAAACTTACATTTAATACATTTTCTAATTCATCCTTATTTCCCTTCACCGCGGCCTTATGTGCCGTGGAAATCTCATCGACGTTAAACTCTAACTCCATTTATGTCAAATAATCATGTCATACTAAGAATTCCCAGAAGTTTTTGTAATAAAAAGTTCATTATTTTTATAAAAATGTCATTATATTTTTTGTGTGTTGATTATTTGATGATGCTTTTACACAAAATAATGATTATATTTCTTATGTAAGCAAGGGGGCGAAAATTTGTGAAAGTCTATAAAAGCGATTCTATAAAATCTATAAAAGCGATTTAATTTGCCCGTGGCGATCAAGTAGCTTCTCCGGGCACAATGGGATAACTATTGTTAACTCCCACTCAAGATTACTACTCTATTAATAATAGACTATTATTATAAAATTATATAATGATTTTCTATATTAAGGGGTGATAAAATCTACAGAGGCTGATTTCAGCTATTTTGAATGTATTTTATGGGCAGAATACATATGGATTACCGGACCTCAGAGTACAAATCCTAAATATTTGAATGATACAAACAACGCAAGATATTAGCACCCAATNAAAACCCTTGATTGCGGAATAGGCCAATTTCATTGGTCAGGTTGAGAAAGAATCAACCAATCAAATGCTCAGATTTCGCATTTTTCAAATAATTAGGATTTGTCCTCTGAGGTCCGGTAATCCATATGCGTTGTTCTCGCTCATTACCAAAAGATGAATGAAAATTCGAAACATGTTGTTCAAAATGCCATTTTTAAATAGCTACAAAGATCAACACATTTATACTTTTGGTTATTTTCGGGTCCTAATATCTCAACTTCACACATTAAGAGCAATCTATTGATGGCCCCAAAAATCGTTTAACCCGTGTGAGCACAGAGCCTATTTATCGGAAAGTTGATTTTTTGAGATTTCTAATCTTTTACTTCTTAAAAAACAAATGCGACCCATTAAGTCCATTAAAATTTGAAAATAGCCAGTTTTTAGAAAAGCGTTTTGTGCATGCTTGACACGTTAAAAAAAATTAACTGGCTTACAAAAACAGATATTTTTTTTCGGAAGTGAAATTTTAAAATTTTCAATTTAAGTATTTCACGAAAGTTTTTTAATTATTTTAAAATTAATTTTAGCGAT
>SCLH01000799.1:203114-218845 GCA_004367855.1 Oikopleura vanhoeffeni
TCAAATTATCTTGAAATTTTAGACTTGAATGCAAAAACTTAGAGAAATCCTATGTTTCGAATGTCTAAACCGGAAATTCAGCTTTAACCGGTATTCACCGGAGTGGATAATCGCTTAGTATCAACCAAAAAATTTCTCATGAAATTCTGTCCTAGTTACATACGAAAAATTTAATTTTTCACTTAGTTAGCCCCTTTCTTAATTTTGATTATGAACAACAACAACAAATGGATAAAAAAACAAAAAATAATTAGGTCACAGAAGGTAACCTATTTTTTAAAACAATCAATTGGGGGCCTGCGGAACCCTACCCTTCTCACCCCAACCCTAATTTTTTCACTGACAAACATTTTTGCACCGTTGTTCATCATGTACACTGGGCACGAGTTTACTTAACCCTAAATCTAACCTTTTAAGCATAGGAAGAATTTTTGTGTAGACTTGATATCAAGGTGTACACTTGTGGCATGGCAAAACTTTTGTCGTCAAAAAACTAGGGTTGGTGCAAGAAGCATAGGGTTCCTTCGTAACCATACTCTTCTCACCCCAACCCTATTTTTTTGCCTGACAAACAATTGTGCTTCGTTTGGTACCGTTTACACTGGACGAGACTGTATGTATTTAAGTGACTGAAATAAATGAATATCAAGTACCTTTGTTACTGAGGATATAAACATTTCAGTGCAGTGCTGACTGAGTGCACATTTCTTATGTAGAACTTATTTTCTTCGAACTATTATTGTGTTTATTTGAAAGTGTACGGTAAGATCAGTAATGGTTCGTTCCAATACTGGTTCGTTCTGCTTTTATTTATTATTATCATTCATGCTCATTGGTCAAAATCAAATTACTTTAGATCTTTGATTTCATTCTTAAAAAATAAATTGAAGAATAATATCATTCAGAGATTATCATTTGAATAGGAAGGAGCTAAATTTGAAAAACAAAAACGAATCAGAATTATTCTAAGAGATATTATTCAAGAAGTTCATTTGAAGGAAAAGAGCTAATAAATATTTGAAAACAAGAGATTATTTCTAATTCAGAAATTATATTGTTTTCAGAAACATGTTATTTGATATTCATTTTTGTTTATCAACTTTTATCTCAGTCACGTTTTAAAAAGTCAGTTTCAAGAATTCGAAAATTTTAAATCTAAAATGAGCAATAAATTTATGTGTATCGGCGAAGAATAAGTTTAAATTCAGTTTTAATACTAATGATTAATAGCACTTATAGTTAAAACATGCGACCTTAATCGATGTTTATTTTGATGCGACTTTACTTATTGCCAATCGAAAATTGGGAGATGCAGTTTTGGTAGATTTATGTGGATACTGGGAAAGAAATATTTATATCGAAAAAAAGAAAACAGCATCAAATATTATGCCAATTATTTTAAGAAGGTGAGAAAATGACGGAAGAATTTTTGAAAAGGCAGATTTCTACGTACCTGGTTACAATTTTCGGTCCTAGTCAGGGAGGAAAGCTTGAATCTGAACATGAAGCATATAATATGGGAAGTAAACAGGCAAATATTAGCAAATATATAATGCAGGAAGTAGTGGCTACGCAGAACGGTGGGAAAGCTAAGTTGGATTGTTTATCTTTGAGAGGTTTCAATTTGCAAATGGAGTATACAGCCAGTCAAGGTTCAAGGTTAACAATTAAATTTCAATGAGATAATGATTATTATGAACAAAAAATTCTTGATTTTTACATTAACTTTACACTCGTGTTTTATAACCGACTTTACACTCGTTTTTTATAATTGATTTTCCACTCGTGTTTAGTGAAATAACTTTACTCTCTTGTTTAATCATAGATTTCACACTCGTGTTTGATAACGGACTTTACACTCGTGTTTTACAACGAACTTTACACTCGTTTTTAATAACGAACTTTACACTCGTTTTTAATAACGAACTTTACACTCGTCTTTAATTAACCTACAAGTACTTAACACTCGTGTTTTATAACGGAATTAATACTCCGGTTTAATCATTTGGCATTATACTCGTGTTTTATAACAAACTTTAAACTCATGCTATCATTAAGAATTTCTCTTTTGATAAAAAATCAATGGTTATAAATAAATAAAAATTTTTTTTGATAACCATATAATTATAAAATTGTTCACCTATTATGAGATGTGTCTATTGGAGACGAAGATATGAACCAGTCATTCAGTGACGATTTTCCAGATCATTGTGACAGATACGTTGAACTAGAATTGGAGTTGGAAGCCAAGAAAAAATAATTAGAAGCAGCTAAGGAAGGGGCAAATTTAATTATAAATCAAAATCTTCAATTGCTATCTCATAGCCTATTGATATTTATTAATAATTTACTACAATTTTCAAACTTTCCATCTAGATTTTTATTTAAAATTTACACTCATTATGTTATAATAAACTTTTCACTAAATTATTTATAACAGANTCCTTATAGACAAAAAACACAGTACAAAAATAATTAATTTTTAGTCGATTTTTCTGATATCGATTTATATTTAAGACAAATTTTGTTTGAAAATCAAGAAATTTATTTGAAATTAAAATTATTTTAAGCTGATCTCGCCGGCCGACGAATAGACTTCAAAATGAACATCCCAGCCAATTGCATCAATTTAGGGCCGGAATACAAATGAGCATCAGTGAAATAATTTAAAAAGCATTTTTTTTTTGAAATTTAACTTTTATTGATCAATAAATTAAACTTTTAATTTTTGAGGGTTAGGGCCGGAACCCTCTTAATTTGGGCCGGAACCGCCTTAATTAGGGACCAAAACCCCTTAATTAGGGACCACCAACCCTTAATTAGGGACAAAACCCCCTTAATTAGGGACCAGCCCCCCCTAAATTAGGGACCCCCCCCTTTAATTAGGGACCACCACCCCTTATTTAGCGACCAAACCCCCTTTATTACCACCCCAACCCCCTTAATTACCACCAAAACCCTCTTAATTACCGCCCAAACCCCCTAAATTACCTCTCACACCCCCTTAATTTCACACGCTTGCAAAATCGTGCATAATGCACGATTTTGTATAAAAAAAAAAAAGTGCAAGCAAAAATGTCTACCCCCCCTAAAATATGTTCCAGGACGCGCTCTATGTTTATTGACGTGTATAAGTCAAAAGTGACAATTTCAAACTTCTCAGAGTTAAATCCTTGAATTTTCAAAAATCTTTTTTTTTAATTCGATTGTTGAGTCGGCGGAAAATTTACAATTTTTATTTATCGGGAAAATTAAATTTTGGAGATATTTTCAGCACCCGATGTGATAGAGTTTAGTGAGGAAACTATGAGACGAAGTGGAATATTATCCTTATGGTTTTTGGCAATACCATAAGCTCGTTTTAGTGTATCTATTGATTCAATTTTATAAGCGTCAGAGTGTGACAAGAATTGCTTAAATTGTCCAATGATTTTTTAGAATTTTTCTAAGTCCACATTTATAGGATTGTAACGTAATTTTTTAAAATTGAGTGGATCCTAAATATCATGTTATTTTTGTTCATAATCCTTTAAATCGAAAACGCCAAGATTTTTACTCTTATCTACAGGGACTATGATTATATCTAGGTTTTCGTCTAAATATATCTTTAAAGTTTTGGAGTCTTCTGTTTTTGTAGTACTATTACAGAATTTTTCAAACTCTAAAAATATTTGAGACCTAACTTTATTGATGGCAAAAAAGTTTAATTTTTTCTTTTCGGCATGTTTTTTCCAATTTGTAAAAAAGGATTCAAATTTGGCAAGAACTGCATTTTTTTTTATTGTAACCACCTACGCCATTTAGGATGCCCGTTTTAAAATGTTTAAAATATTTTCTGGAATTTTTTTCGTGGAGTGATCAAAAATATCAATGGTTGGATCATTAACAAAATTATCGGGTTTGATGAGCTTTTCTAATTTTATCAATTAATCATTTCCGATTAACTATACGGGAGTGAAGTATAGCTAAACTTTTTTGAAATCTGGGTTAATTTGTAAAAATTTAAGGTAAGGTTTTGGTAATTTTGTGAGTAATATATTAGGTCAGAGTTGTGAGTGTAAGTGTGTCAATTACTACATTGGTTCTGGTTTTTTAACTTGGTGCTTATTTAATTTTGATCTTTCTATTGTGAATTTTGGCAGATATGTGAATTTGGTAAGAACATTTTTAAATAAACATGTTTTAAAAAAATGATGTGCTGCTTGGTTTGTGGAGTTTTCGCATAATATCTTTTATTTCTCTCAGGTAGTGAGGCCTCTGTCATCATAATTTATTGTATTCGGTTGAGCACTAATATATATTTTTTAGAAAATATTTTATAATAATTTTTGAAACAAAAGTTACGACAAAAATAGAAACAAAAGTATTTGGCGAAATTTTCTGAGAGCCCGTTTGCCAAATACTTTTTTTCTATTTGTGTCAACTTTTCGTTCAAAAAATTATTTCTATTTCTAATACATTACGCAAGATGAATAATAAATTCGAAACGTTGTAAAAAAAACCTATTTTTAATAGGCAAATATTATATATATTTGTGCCTCAAAACCGAATACAAATTTTGGTTTATCAACGCTTTTGGGACATTTGTGGCAGTTTTGAAGTTTATCAACGCTTTTGGGACATCTGTGGCAGTTTTAAAATTTACTAACGCCTTTGGGACATCTGTGGCAGTTTTGAAATTTACCAACGCTTTTTGGACATTTGTGGCACGTTCGGTGTATTTCGAGGGCGATGAGACTTTTTTGTACTCGATGTTCTCGGATTACTCTTTTCTTGTGCTCAGTGTGTTAGTCATGTGCGAAAACTTAAATTTCGAAGATTTTTTTTTTCAAAATTTCGAAGTCAAGGACCGAATTCCACTTCAAAGTCCTTAAAAAGTGATAATTTCCTTTACGATTTCTGACGTAATCTGAGCAGGCAGAATTCTAATTTTTTGCTCAAAGTGATCTTCAAAACATTTTCTAGGGAATTTTTGCTCTTTTAATTAAATTCTTCTCCAGAGAGAATCTAGATGGATTTTAAAACTTCTAAATATGGCCGCAAGTGGTCCTAGAGACCAAATTTGAGGAATTTTTTTATATATTATTGGCAATAGAACTTGCCCAAAAAACGCACATAAGATTGTATCAAGTCTCGAAACCTTTAACCCTTGGAAGCTCCTAGCCGATTAATCGGCTCAAAAAATTTTCAACCTCGAAAAATTTATCGATAAAAAAACTACATACTTTTGATAAAAATTCAAGATAGTGTTTTCGAAGAAAAATTCAAAAATCTCAATTAAATTGTTCTATCACCGACCGTTCAAAAGTTATTAAATTTTACTTTTTCTGCAGATTTCTTTAAAATTTTACTTAACGCCGGTTTCTGAAAACTGACTAACTATACGAAAAATCTGAGGAAGTCATTCTTTGCTAAACGGTAATTTCAATTTATTTTTTTTCGAGTGAATTACCGAAATCTCCAATTTTAAAAAATTAATCGATCTGATTAAAAATTCTCTGAAATTGCGGCAAAGTACCGCTGATTAAGTAAATACGATGAACAAACGAATATTTTTCGAGTGAATCAGGTTTTAAACTGTTTTTCTGACCGATAATCATCAAGAAATATCCTTTTCCCAACGAAACTCCATATTAAAAATGCTTACTTTCTCTATAACGCGTGTTCGAATCCCGCTGATGTTGTCTAAGGAATTTTCTCAGTGATTGCTCGAGTGATTACACACCGATAAAATTTAGCGGTCCCAATATCAAGCATCCTGCCTATAATCATACTCAAGAACATCAGTAAAGACAACATTATTGAGATTCGAACACGCGCTATAGAGATAGTAAGCGTTTTTGAGATGGAGTTCTGTTCGGAAAAAGATATGGTGAAACAGAATCAAAGCATAATATTATTACATTTTGAAGGAAATTGAATAAGTTTTCTAAGAAAACTAATTGTTGCAAAAAGAAAAATTTCCGATCCTCCATCTCATCCTAGTTGATAAGCATGAAAGTTATCAAAATAATCATGTTACAAATATAAGGTAACGTGATGGTCTTAAGAGTATACTGTTATGAGAAAGATCTTAATTTTTTTCTCAATAATGGCTTCATAGTTTTTTCAACTTGATTTGTGATCTTTTTGGAAGTAACAGTAGTTTTATGGCAAAAGTTAAAACTCGATTATACGGTCACGTGAATATTTTGGGGCTATACTGTAATGGAATAAAATTATTTTCAGAGGTTTTTGACGTTATTTGAGTACTTTTAAAAAAATTCATAACTGATATACGTTTATTTGAAAATGTATTCAAATTACGTCGAAAAATTTAAGGAGAAACTTCAAACGTTTTTAAGAGTTTTTCTCATTACAGCATAGTCCAAATGAAATCACGAGACTAAATAAAATAAGGTTTTGGATACGTCATAAATAAATCCTTATTTTGTGAAAAATAAGATCACGTGATGTTTTTGAAAATGCTGTAATGTTAAAACCTCTTAAATTATGTGAATATTTCCCTCTAATTTTTTCGACGTGATTTGAGTACCTTTTGAATTAAAATAGACTCTTATGGAAAACAGTATTTCCTAATTTGAAGGTCACGTGATTAATTTCGAACTTTGCTGTAATCAAAAAAAAAACTCAAAAACTTATAAAGATCCTCTTCTTATTTTCTCAAGTTGATTCAAGTACTTTTGGAAAAAAACAGAACTATTTTGGCCAACCTTATTTCTTGAATATACGGTCACGTGATCATTTTTGGGCTATGCTGTAATGAAAAAAAGTCTTAGAACTTCTTGAGGATCACGCTAACTTCACACCACAAACTTCAAATACTCCCACTCGGGGCCCACCGCTAATAGCGTACATCGATTAAAAAAGTGTATTTACCTTTTTTCTAGAATATCACAGGCAATCATTTTCGTAGAGAAAACTAATAGCCTTCGAATTCTACACATAGAAAATCAAGAAGAATTGCTTTTTATATTTAGTTTTTGAGTATACCTTATTTCTCTCTTTTTTTGACAATTTTTTAGATAGAAAAAGTAAATTTGAGGTCATTTTCCAGATTATTTTAAAAAATATTTTTACCTTATAGATTTGAGTGAGAGAAATTCTTGGAAAAAGGATGTTTTTTAGTTCCAATTTCTAGATGAACCTTGGACGAACGGGAGCGTGCTTTCCGTACCCAAATTGGCCAATCAACTTTTTTTGTCCTCCCTATACTTTGCTAAGCTGGGTCTACATTATTTTTTTTTTATTTAGATCAACTTGGGTATGGAAAGCACGGGCGTGCTTAGCGTCCCAAGTTGGGTCTGAATGAAAGAGATATGTTGTGAAAAAGCACTCTATGATTATGTGTAATTAGGGTGGTTGAGGAATTCCACCAACTGGCATTTGAGCACAGTGATAGGCATAACTTTCTGGTCCCATAAAAAGGGTCAGTACCGGAGACTCATCTGCAAAAGCTTTGTAACGCGATCGGTATAATAACACAAAAAATCAATAATAATAACCTTTATCAACGCGGTTACTCGTAGACTTTAGACATGAATCTGTACCCAGACTCGATTTCCGGCAACTAGTGACCATTCTTATAAAGTCGGCCATATGAGCAAAGTTTCATTATCAACATTCATTTTTCATAGCTTAAAATAATTTCAGAAAATTTAAACGATTTTAAAGGGCATTTAATGAAGATAAGAAAACAAAAAGTTGGGGAAATGTTGCCTAAAAAGTTGTGAAAAAAGTATAATAAATAAGAATGAAATTAAACCTTAATTTATATTCTGCAATTACCTCATATAAAACTTCAAATGATATTTTAAGCAGGGTGTCTAAAAAATAATTATATGTTTTCTGCAAAATTCTCAGTAAATTGGACTATAAAATTATTGTTCAATATCATTTATTGTTCTAAGAATCGAGACGTAGTCACGCTTACGCCTACGCAAACCTTTCATTGATTCTAACGTAATTTCTTCTAATTAATTATTTAATTCTAGTTTCGGGCTATCTTGTAATGGAATAGAAGTCTTAAAAAGTTTTAACGATTCTTTTCAATGGGTCTTCGAGATAATTTGAGTACTTTTTGAAAAAAACATAGTAGTGATATACGGTAATTTGAAAAAGTTCTCAAATTACAAACAAATAACTTTGGGATGAACTTTGGGATTTTTAAGAACATTTTCTCATTACACTAATGTCCGAATAAATCGGAGACGAAATATTCAAAAATAAGGTTTGGAATATGTCATAAATAAATCCTTATTCTCAGAAAATAAGATCACGTGACGTGTTTGGAAAATATTTATTATGTTCAAAACTCTTAAATTAGAGTGTGTAAAAAAATTTTCGGCGTAATTTGGATCACTATTTGTTTACTTTCCCAAAACCTTTTCTAATTTGAAGGTCACGTGATCGCTTTTGGACTTTGATGTAATGGGAAAAAAAGTCTTAAAAACTTCTAAGGAACCACTTCACTTCTTTACAAAAATTGATTTAAGCAATTTTTGGAAAAAAACAGTACTACTTTTACCAACCTTATTCCTTAAATATCGGTCACGTGATCATTTTGGGGCTAGTGTGTAATGGGAAAAAGTCTTAGAAATTTTTTTCTGATCACTGAGAAGGTTTAATTTTGTGATTTAAAAAATTTTTGCAAAAATAAGTACTGTAATACAGTAAAAATTTCAAAAAAAAACGCACAAACGTCATTTTGTTTCAAAGTTTATCGATAACTTTATAACTGATCTTGTCATTAATGATTAGGGTCGTAAATGCGATTAAGGTGGTGTGGCAACTAGTTGGCTAAAATCGAGTCCGAGTTAACATAATATTCAGCCAATTTGCTATACAATTAAAAAAACAAAAAACTAAATTTAAACGAATTAAAAGGCATTTAATGAGGATAAGAAACAAAAAGTTGCGAAATTTACCTCGAGTGACAAAGAAAAGTGCAATAATGAGATGAAATTAAACCTTAATTATATTTGAAACTACCTCATATAAACTTCAAATGCTTTTCTATCGCTCTGTCTAAACATAATTATATGTTTTTCACAAAATTCTCTAGTAAAATGTCTCTTAATTTGTTGTGAAATATATATTGTTGATGAATATATTATCTTTCATGCGTAGGTCTATGTATCAGTTTTTTCCAAAGTTTTGACTTCTGGAAATGCTCTATTTAAACTGAGGCCATACGTGAATGCAATTAAAGTCTTAGAAATTCGTTACGATTCTTTTAAGGGTCTTCGCGCATGATTTGAGTACTTTTGAAAAAAAAATATAGTACCAATATACAGTATTTGAAAAAGTACTGAAATTACGTAAAAAAATTCCAGGGTCAACTTCAAACGTTAAGAATTTTTCTCATTACATGAAAGTCTGAATAAAATCACGTGACGAAATAATCCAAAAATAAGGTTTAAATATGTCATAAAATAACCTATTCTTGAAAAATATGATCACTGACGCTTTTTGGAAAATATCATTATGTTCAAAACTCTAAAATTAGGTGTTATTATCCCACAAATTTTTTCGGCGTAATTTGAGTACTATTTGTGTACTTGAGCCAAACCTTATTTCTTAATTTGAAGGTCACGTGACGTTTTTGAACTTTAGTGTAATTGGAAAAAAGTCTTAAAAACTCCTGAAGAACATCTTCACTTATTTCAAAACGTGATTTAAGCATTTTTTGAAAAAAAACAGTACTATTTTGACCGACCTTATTTCTGATTATTAAGGTCACGTGATCATTTTTTGGGCTTTTGGTGTAATTTAAAAAAAGTCTTAGATTTTTTTTCTGATTACAATGAATGGTTTTATTTGGTGATTCAAAAAATTTTTGCAAAAATAAAGTACTGTAATACAGTAAAAATTTTCCAAAAAAAACGCACAAACTCATTTTGTCTTCAAGTTAATCGATAACTTTATAACTGATCTTGTCATTAATGTTTAAGCGTCGTGAAATGCGATTAATGGTGAATGGTTCAATTGCCGAAATCGAGTCTACGAGTTAAAGCCCGAAAGGTTGTTTTCATGCTCTAATTGTGACCACTTGGAGGCTCCAAAATTTTTTCATGGTCGGAATCATTCTTTTGAGAAAGTTTGACGGTCAAACTTTGACCCCATAAACTCAAAGATCCGGACTAAGGTCTGCGGCATGACTCATGCCTATCACTGTGCTCCAGTGCAGTCGGTGAAATTCCTAAACCACCCTCTATGACGCATAACCATGACGTTGCGTTTTTTACGACATATTTTTTATTCAGACCAATTTGGGTACGCTAAGCACGCCCGTGCTTTTCGTACCCAAATTGACCTAAATAAAAAGAATTAATGCAGACCAATTTGGATACGGAAAGCACGGGCGTGCTTAGCGTACCCAAATGGGTACACTAAGCACACCGGACTCGACGAACTAACCATAAGATCACGATGGGGTCCACTTTAATAAAAATACATTTCAATATGTTATAAAATTAGTCTAGAAAGTGCCCGAACAATAAATCAGGAAAGGCTTTAGAAAAGAGATCAAAAAGTAGAAAATCTGCGTCAGTGTTTCTCAGCCCGACTCTCCCCAACTCTCGGGCGCCACATATTTAGTCCCACATTTCTTTTTTTCAGAATGTGAAATACTAAGCAAAAAACGACCAGGAAGCCCACAAACGGAAAAATTAGCAATAAATAACCAGGAAGTTCTTAAACGAAAAATTAAGTAATAAATGCTCAGGAAGCTCACAAACGGAAAAATGAGCAATAAATAACCAGGACGCTCTTTAACGCGAAAATTGGCGAATATTAACCAGGAAGCCCCTAAATCTTAAAACGATCTTTTTCATGGATCTGAGAGAAACGTAGGCAAAACTTTCAAAATGAAATCTAGCAAAAAACGACAAGGAAGTCCCGTAATCGATATAGGTAAAAGTAGGTAGTTTAATATATGTATTAGATTTTTATTTATGCCTGCTATAATTTAGAGTGAGTATTTTAAATCGAAAATAATTTTTAAGTTGCTTTGACATTTTTCTACGTCCGGTTTCTTAGTTAATTTTTACATAATAATTAATTGTTAATTATCGAATTTGACAAGAACGGTTTTGATTCCAATTAATAATTCTATTTCATCCATCGTTAACCGAGTTTTGTGATTTCTGATTAACCCGTGATTATTCTTTAAATAATATAATAATTAATTTCATACACTTTCGAGTGTACTCTGAGACAAAAATGGTCAACTGGTAGTAACATAACAATTTTCCCTTGATATCGAAGTTATTTTTTTATGGAACCGCGCAAAAATTGAAAATAAATTACAATAAAATTTGACATTCAATTGAGTTTTATTTGCGGCCGAAAACTCCAGAAACTGATTTTCTGACAACTAGACGGCTCCATTTTGTGTGATGCTAGTCGATTTTTTCAAGGTTGATTGATTTCAGAAAGCCAATACTCTTTGATTACAGTAGTTACTCTGTTATAGTTACCCCTGAACTATTGAAAAAAGGTAACTATAACAGATAAAAGGTAACTTTAATGAATGATTGCTCGGGGTAACTTTAACAGATAATTACTCAATATTTTTTCAATTTAAGAATTCTCTTTTTTTGAACTTATATCTGTTTTTTGTATTTTAAAAAACAGACATAACTTAAATTTTATTATTATGAGAGTACTGGTCGCATTAAGGGGATTGTGGGTGCTTCCAGCAATTNATTATAATTTTTTTTTGCAAAATAAGTACTGTAATTACATGTCTGTAATACAGTAAAAATTCTTCTAGAAAAAAACCGACAAACGTCAATTATTAAATAGTCGAGACCGATCACTTTGTAAATGTTTCATAATGAATGATTGAGGTCCTAAATTGCGATAAAACAGGTCATGGTCACGCGTGAACGTAAAAAGACTGTTAACACGCACTGACCATACAAAAAAAATTTCGCAATCATCCTGATATTTCGCGCACAATTTGCTTTGTCGACTTAAAAAAACGTGCTAAAACTTAATTCCTAGAAAAATCTTTGAAAATGAAATAAAAATTCGAAACATAAATTATTATGATTATGTTTTCTAATAAGTTTTCGTCAAGAAAAACAATTATACTTTGTTGAAAATTGACATTTTTACGGGGGTGGTGACCCACCACTGGTGGGAAAATAAGTCAGAATATCCGTATTTCTTTAAATTTTGGTTAGCAGCTACAGATAAAGCAGGAAAAGTTAATTCATTTACATAACTACAAGTTTGTTATCTAGTTAAAGTTACACCTATTATAGTTACCTTTTTATCTGTATTAGTAACCCTTCTCAGAGAATGTTCATGTCGCTTATTGTTATAGTCCCTTATAGAAATCTCAAAGCTGAGACTCCTAGACTTTTTTCGATAGTCCTTGAACCGATAGACAAGTCTACCTGACAATATATAACATCGCCTGGTCTGAATTTTTAGAAAAGTATATCAACTCGAGTACTGGGTTCAAGGTCGATTTGATGCCGTACTAGAATAAACACGAACGTACGGGTTTCAGTTTTTGAATTTTCAAGCAGAAATCTTGCTCCGAAAAACATATTGTCGAGCTTCTGATTGGTAATAAAGCCTTTTAAAAGTGATGAAGATTTTTTCTTGACATCCATCAACTACCTTACGTTTTAAAGATATATAAAAATATAGTTAATTGTGACACAAAGGACATGCGCAGAGCCCCGAGGTCCGGTTTTACTACAACAATCATTCGGCGCTAAAATCGGCGAAAACCGAATTTCTCAGAAATCTCAAATTTTGAAAAAATATTATAAAAAATATGTTCAAATCGCAATAAAAATATCTTTTTCATGACAAATGAAAATAAAAATACTTTTTATCAACTTATTTTTTGTCCATATTTTCAAAATAAACATTTTAAAGATAATCTACGGATAATCGATGTCGAGTCTCTTAGGGGATTTGTGGTGCAGTAGTTATTTTGGACCACGGTCGCAAATTCGGTATTTTTTCAATTGCACCTGACCATCCAGCACCTCAGGAATGTTTGCAATTAAAAAAACACCAAATTATTTCTGGATATTTTTTTTCTAGAACATTGAAATCGCTTGCTAACTGAAATGCCCGAATAATGACAGTATGACAAAACAAAATACCCATAGTGATCATTTTTCACGGAGATCAGACCAAAATAAAATTGGAAACTTTTGACCAATATTCTAGAAAATTTCCAAAAAATATCATTTCGGACTTGCATAAAACTGGAAACGGAAATAATTCTAATATGGTATCATTTCAGAATACAAAAAAATCAACTCGCAGAAGGTGGTTTAAATGAAAGTATTTCAATATGATAGTTGTTCAAGTTTTTTGGCGCCTTTTCAATATTTCAATTTTTAGGCCTAATAATGTTATATGGCGCGCATTAAATCAGCCTGAATAGTGATTGCGAGAAATATAAAAAAATTATTAAAATTTCCTTGGTTCAAAAGTTAATATGATAATAGAGAAGGATTTATGAAAAAGAGAAAAGAAATCGCATGTACCGTTCGTGAGGTATATTTTTTTGTAAAATAATCTACATTTGCCTATATTTAACTATAGCAAGGTACTTTCAAAAAATAATTTTCGGCGAATTAAGATGAATTTAATAAATATTCTTGGTTGCAATTGTAGAGAATTTTTTTCTGACCAATAATATCGGGCATTTATGTGATTTTTGGATACGTGGATATGACGTATATTTCAATGAAAAGAAATACCAGCAATTAGGTTTTATGCATTTCAAGGTTGATGTGATAATATTTCTAAAAATGAATCAATTTTGACTTTTCAAGGTTACGGACTACATAAACATTGGAAAAATAAACGTTCACTCAATTCTCACAAAAGATATTTGACTTTTAAAAAGAGCTTATTTTCCCCCAGCGAATTGCTGGAAGCACCCACAATCCCTTTAATGCGACCAGTACTCTCATAATAATAAATTTAAGTTATGTCTGTTTTTTAAAATACAAAAAACAGATATAAGTTCAAAAAAGAGAATTCTTAAATTGAAAAAATATTGAGTAATTATCTGTTAAGTTACCCGAGCAATCATTCATTAAAGTTACCTTTTATCTGTTATAGTTCCTTTTTCAATAGTTCAGGGGTAACTATAACAGAGTAAACTGTAATCAAAGAGTATTGGCTTTCTGAAATCATATCTTTAAAATGTTTATTTTTGAAAATATGGACAAAAATAAGTCGATAAAAAGTATTTTTATTTTCATTTGTCATGAAAAAGATATTTTTATTGCGATTTGAACATATTTTTATAATATTTTTTTCAAAATTTGAGATTTCTGAGAATTCGGTTTTCGCCGATTTTAGCGCCGAATGATTTGTTGTAGATAAACCGGACCTCGGGGCTCTGCGCATGTCCTTTGTGGTCAACATTAACTATGAATTTTTGATATATCTTTAAAACTAAGGTAGTTGATGGATTGTCAAGAAAAAATCTCATCACTTTTAAAAGGTCGTTTTATTACCAATCAGAGCTCGACAATATGTTTTTTCGGAGCAAGATTTCTGCTTGAAAATTCAAAAACTGAAACCCGTACGTTCGTGTTATTTCTAGTACGGCATCAAATCGACCTTGAAACCCCAGTACTCGAGTTGATATACTTTTCTAAAAATTTTCAGACCAGGCGATGTTATGATATTTGTCAGGTAGACTTGTCTATCGGTCAAGACTATCGAAAAAGTCTAGGAGTCTCAGTCTTTGAGATTTTCTATAAGGGGTGACTATAACAGATAAGCGACATGAACTTCTCTGAGAAGGGTTACTATAACAGATAAAAGGTAACTATAATAGGGGTAACTTTAACAGAGTAACAACTGTAGTTATGTAAATGATTTTAACTTTTCCTGCTTTATCTGTAGCTGCTAACCAAAATTTAAAGAAATACGATATTTCTGACTTATTTTCCCATCAGTGGTGGGTCACCACCCCCCGTAAAAATGTCAATTTTCAACAAAGTTAATTTGTTTTCTTGACGAAAACTTATTAGAAAAATTAATCATAATAATTTATGTTTCGAATTTTTATTCATTTTCAAAGATTTTTCTAGGAATAATGTTTTAGCAGTTTTTTGTTAAGTCGACAGAGCAAATTGTGCGCGAAATAATCAGGATGATTGCGAAATTTTTTTTGTATGATAGTGGCGTGTTAACAGTCTTTTTACGGTCACGCGTGACCATGACCCGTTTTATCGCAATTTAGGACCCTTAATCATTCATTATGAAACATTTACAAAGTGATCGGTCGACTATTTAAATAATTGACGTTTGTGCGGTTTTTTTCTAGAAATTTTTACTGTATTACAGTACTTATTTTTTGCAAAAAAAATTTAAATCATCAAAAAAAAACTTGGAGCAGAATCAGAAAAAAATTCTAAGACTTTTTTATGATTACACTATAGCCCAAAAATGATCACGTAACCGTATATTCAACAAATAAGGTTGGCAAAAATAGTACTGTTTTTTTTAATTACCTAACACCCTTTGACTATCTAAAGGCAAAAAAAATTTTGGGAGCCAAAACGGCGCAGAAATAACACCGTCACAGACCTACAATTCAAATATGTCATAGCGTTTGCAATTTTATTTCCAAAAATATTGTTGAAAATTTTATACGATTAGCCGTGCGAAATTTATTTTTTCCTACTTTTTTTTAGGATTTTCGCCAAAATTTCCTAAAAAATTAATTGTGT
>SCLH01000799.1:219790-232310 GCA_004367855.1 Oikopleura vanhoeffeni
GGCTTTTGGGTGTGAGGCGAAGTTCTCGTTTCTGGGTGTGAGGAGGTTAAATCAACTTTTGAAAGAAATAAAGTGGTTTTTAGAAGTTTTAAAGACTTTTTCTTCATTACACCAAAGACCAAAAACGATCACGTGACCTTTAAATTAAGAAATAAGGTTTGGGTCAAGTACATAAATAGTAGTCAGATTTAGCCGAAAATTTTTGTGGGGTAATAAACACCTAATTTCAGAGTTTTGAACATAATGGTATCTTCCAAAAAGTCACGTGATCTTATTTTTCAAGAAATGAGGATAAATATATGACATATTTTGGACCTTATTTTTGAATTATTTAGTCACGTGATTTTATTTGGACTGTACCGTTATGAGAAAAACGTCTTGTAAATGTTTGAAGTTGACCCTGGAATGTTTTAAGCGCGTAATTTCACTACTTTTTCAAAATACCGTATATTGTTTACCGTATATCAAATTACCGTTAATTTCAAAGTTCATCGTAAAGACTCGTAAGTACCCTCAAAATAATCGGAAGAACCGACTTTCTCATGAAAATATAGCAACTATGGGTCAATTATGTACTGAAAGGTCGCCAGAGAGCAACAATCTCCTTGTGAAATCTCAAATTTTTGAGTATTTTCTGCTCTCTAGTAACCGTTCAGTACATAATTCACCCATAGTTGCTGATATTTCCATTAGAAAATTGACCTCTACGATTCTTTTGAGGGTACTTACAAGCTTCTACGATGAAATTGGCCTTAAACTTTGTCATTAAAAATAGTTCTTTTTATTTTTAAGGAGCTGATTGTGTAAAATTATATATAAAAACATTTTTTTGCAGTGTCAGCACCCAAATTGGTGACGGTTCAATACTGCAAATATTGAAAAATGTCAAATATGCCCGTAATTGTGTAAATCGTGCTAAAAATAGAAATTTTTATATTTTCTTATCGCCATTTGATGCCTTTTAATTACTTTTTTCACATTTTGTTTTGATACGATTGTAGCAAATTATAAAAATTACCATATTATCAAGTGAAAAATATATGTTAACAATGAAACGAAGGTTATACGCTTGATTTAAACACCATGGTCACGCGTGACCGTGAAAAGACTGTGAGTCCAGAAGTTGTTTCGGATTGTCGGAGTTAACTATGAAGGCTCACTTTTTTAAGATAACGGATATATTTGGGATATATCTGGCTTACTGAAAAGCAGTAATTTTTAAAAATCCACGCTGAGAAAGCTTTCACACCTAATTATATTCTGTCAAGAGTCGGAATACCAAACAGTACTTGTAAAACGACCCCCACAAACACTTAGTTTTTTAAACATCAACTGTGAAGAAATTATAAAACATTGAGATAATTTGTCATAATTTATTTTTTAACATTTTAATTAAATTTTTTAAAATAGACACTTTTGATTATTTATTTTGATGTGGAATAAATTTTATAAATATTTTGTCTACCTTTTGAAAGGAAACAAATTTTAATGAATAAATGCTCAATTATTATGGTTGAAAAATGACCACAGAATTTAATAATATTTTTAACGGAACCGATAGAACACGCATTAAAAAAATCTCATTATCTTTTAATAATTTTAACAGACATGATGTACACGATTTTTTAATAACATTATGATAAATCGAGATTGTGAAATCAGTATTATTTTGCGAAGTTATTTAAGATTCTCTAAAGGGGGTGGTCGAGGCAATCTGGACTTTTTTAAACTGCGCCTCAAGAATAAACGGAGAACAGTAGTAACTTCATTATACTTTGTATGCAAAGAAAAGGTTTTGATGAATCTTTGAGATTGAAAAAAAATTATTTTCCATGTTTGGAATAGGCTGTCCAACCGCTAGAAAAGTGCCAAAAATAAATCTTAGAATTTTTTGTCAGCCTTCGTCCATGACCCATTCGGATTTTTGTTGTCGATTTCATTCCAGAAAAAAAATAAAATTCTGAAAAAAATTTCAGAAATTTCGAATTCCCTCTATTGTTTTATAATGTCATTTTTGAACTGCTGTATCAAAACCTTTTATTTTATATGCATTGGGTAGCCAAGATTTCAAATTGTATGAAAAAAAAAATATTTTTCGAAAGAAAAATTTCCAAAATTTCCTTAGATTCAGAAATTTGGGGTAACCAATGGAGGTCAATATCTCGAGATCTATACATGGAAAATTATCAATTTTTGCGGTATTCGAAATTTTGTTGTCAATTTCATTGTAGAAAAAAAATCTATTTCGAACAAAAAATTTTCGAAAAATTGGGATTTTTTCCAAGTTTTTTTTTTCGAAATCGTGCTGTATTTTTGTGAAAAGTGCTTTTTTTATAAAAAAAATCTAACATCAGTGCTCCAAATGAAATTGAATAAAGACTCAATACACCCAAAACAGTCAATTTAACATGTAATTTTTGTCGATTCTGCGCAAATAAACCGAAAATTACATTTTAATTCCACTTTACCTCCTAAAAATCCATTAAAAGTGAGCGTTAAACAAATAAAAAAATTTTGACCTCTCATGACTAAATGAAATGATACGAATTTAGTCAAAAACCTGGTTTTTCAACCAGTATCACGACCGGTACGATCATGCAAAAACTTTTAAATACATTTTTTGAAAATTCAGACAAAATCAACTATATTCCAAGATTTCAGTATCGTAGGCTGTCCGTTAGAACAGGACTGGCGTTTTAACAAAGGTAAAATGCGTCGGTTACCGCCTTAAATTGCTTTTCTTGTATAGAAAATAACTAACAAAGCTTCAATATAATTATGATTTTTTTCGTCAATTATTGTATGGTTGTGATATCAATTTTAATCCAATTTAAAGCAAAAGTGAAAAAAACAATCCCCAATTGAGAGTGTTTACCTTGCTGTAAAGATTCGCATTTAACCTTGGAAGCTCCGCACCACTTAAGTGGTGCTGAAAATTTGAATCCGCTTAAATCGGTGAAAAAAAAACTGAATTTTTTGATCAAACCCAACATTAAGTTTGCACGAGGAATTCAAAATGGCAGTTTAAATTTCTAGGACGTCTCGTTCAAAAATTATTTTATCTTACTTTTTTGTCAATTTCTTTCAAAACTCTAAAATGTGTGCTGCTCAAACAGTTTAAACGAATGATTAAATCTGAGGAACTGAGTTTTCAGAAAAGTCTTTTGAGAATCTTTCAAGAAAATTGAAATTGATTTCCACCATCGGAACTCTTTTTTATTTTTCGTGAGTGATTTTTCAATTTGAAGAAAATTCGAAAAAAAAATTGCTTCGATTTTTCGAAAGTAGGTTCAAATGAAAGCTACGGCAACACTGATCAGAAAGTTGGCTTACGCCGAGATAATATTTAGAAGTCTTAGCGGTTAAATTATAACAAACGTTGTTTTATATTTTTATTTTGAAATAAATACTTTTCTATTTAATTTTGAAATAATTGAAATGTAATACAAATCTTCAAGTTCCTTTTTTCTAAAAAAAGGCATTTTTGTCATCGAATGATCAAATCGGCAAAAAATATCTTTTATAACCGACATTTTAACGCCCTCTAGCTGCTTAAAACAGATCTAAAACGAAATTTGCTGAAAAAAAATCAAACAGATGCTTGATTATTCCATGCCACGCTAGCGATCAGCTGGCCGATTGGCAATACTTCCTTTGGATTCCAGCTTGTGCTAAAAAGCTCGGAATTTTTATTTAACTAAGGATACATTTTCCATTCTCAACAAATGATTTTTTACAGCGCAAACTGTTTTGTAGTTTTTGATCAATCGCGCTGAATCGTCTTTTGATGAGAAAACAAAAGTTAGATTAAAAATCTAAAAAAATTGTGAAAGCCAAGGTGAGAATTAGTGAGAATAGAAGAAAGAATGATTATGCTAAATTTATGTTTTCAATGGCAAGTAATTGATTAACCCAAATTTTTGCTGCTCAGTTTCGACATTTTTTTTTAAATTAAACAATCTGATGGAAGTATTTTTTAATTTGAGTCTTTTGTTCTGAAATGAAACAATTTTTTTTTGAAATGTTGTTTTTCGGTGATAAGCGGATACATTTTGTTCATTCTCAAAACATATTTTTTGACAAACTGCAATTTTTCGCGTTTTTTGACCAATCGCGCAGCTAATCGTCTATTCATGAGAAAACGGGAAGATAGATTCAAAATCGAAAAAAATTGTGCAAACCAAGGTCTAAATGAGTGCGAATAGAAAAAGAAATATTTGAAAATATTCCTGTTTTCAATGAGAAGTAAGTGATCAAAGCCCAATCTTTGCTGCTCAGTTTCAGCCGATTTAAATAAAATTTTAAAATCTATTGATTACCTTGCTAAGTTGGACTATCTTTACAAAATTAAGATAATTCACGGCTTTTTATAAAATGTAGTTTATCCGTCATGAGGGCTCAAAGTCGCCCAACTTAAGTGGTGCAGGAGCCTCTGCCGAATAAATCATTTTGGAGCTTCCAAGGGTTAAAATATTTAAAAATTCGATCAACTTTTTAAAAGAGCTCGCTCAAAAAATTTTGTTGGAGCCTTTTTTTTAAATCGACCTTAAACTTGCAATATAAACTTTTGGAAAAAATTATAAAACCACTTGAAAAATTTCTAAAAAGACTTTTCTTCGTTTTTTTCAAAAGAAGACTCAAACGGAAGTCAGAGCAACACTCAAAATAAAGTTGGCTCTTGTCCTCCTATTATTTAAACGTTTTATTAGTGAAATTAATACAAGCCTTAAAAATTCGAAAAAACACCAAAAATAAATGATGATTTGATTGGTAACACCAGAATATTTGAAGTTGATAAAAATGTCCAAAAATTATTTTTTTCAAATTGAACTATTTGTAAAGCTTGTCCTGCTAATTCAAACTCGGGGCGTCATGACGCGTCACTAGACAATGATAATCGCTTGAAAAAAACAGAATTTTTTTTCGATTTTTGTTAAACGCAAAATTTTCAAAAAAAAAGCGTGAGAAGTTGTATGTTTTGCTGCTCTGTAGTCTGACACAAAAAATCAGAGAAAAGGGATGTAAATAAAAGGACGAGATAGTTTATTAGTCTTTCTTGGAGAGGGTAAAGGGTTCAGTGTGGGCGTAGGTGTTTTTTGTATCAGATTTCTGTAACTTTCAAATCACGAAGAGTTGTTTTTCAACTTCAAAAAGTTTTTGCCATATGTATAACCTTATATATAACCTTATATGTATAACCATATCTACATACTATGGATAACCTTAGCCAGTTTGTAAAGAAATCGCGTAGTTAAATGTCCAACATCAGCGGGCACCACAACCTTAAGGGGGTACCGGACGGATATAAGGGTGTTTATTCGAGGGCGCGTCCGCGCGCTGGAGAACAACAATACATCGCACGACTGTACTGATATCAAAAAAAACATCGTAATCTTCAGGCTTCGTTGAATATATCTTGCGAAGTCTCCCATAATTTTTTGAACTCACTTATGTCGGGAACGGAACTCATCTCAAAAACGCTCCATATCTCTATTAGCGGCGTGTTCGCAATCCCACTTATGTTGTCTATGGTGTATTATATTGAATCTGATTATAGGCAAGGGTCTTGATAATGTAAACCGCTAAACGTTTATTGCTGTGCAATCACTCAAGCAATTCCACTTAAGGCACAACTAGAACCAACAGTGGAATTCGAACGGACGCTGTAGAGATTTAGTTAAAGCGTTTTTGAGATGGAGTTTCCGTTCCGAAAGGATATCAACGATTTTTTAAAAAGGGAGTTTTCACAATTTCAAAATACATCCCTGGACTAACTAATATTGGTAAGAAAATGAAAATTTCTCAAAAATAGTTCACTCCTATTTTATGTCGATATTTAATTGTGAAAATTGAAAAAAAATTTTCAAACTTCTTGAATTTCGAAAAATCAAATTGGGCATTTTTGATACCATCTTCTCACTTTTTTTCCTAGAAGCGCTCCAAAAGTTTGAGTTCAGGCATCTAAATTAAAAAAAAAAAATTATTTTTTTTTCAAAAAATTGATGTTACCAACTCTATTTTACTTAGTTTTTGAATTGCGGAATTCAAAATAGAAATCACAATTTCTACCATGCGGGTTATATTTGAGTAAATTAAAAAATGAGTTTACCGAATGGCGATTTTCCATCAAAGATTATAATCCAAACAAATAATTTTTATCTAAAAATCTTGATTTTTAGGCTCTTTGATACCGAATTTTGTGCCCTGTAGGTTATTGAAAAGACAAACAATCAACCTACGTTTTATTCTTTCCAAAAAACTTCAAAACAAACAAATTTATAATTTTGCTCTCATGGAAATAAGATGTAAAATANAAAAAGGCTAAAATGCCCCAGTAAATTCTGAAATTTGAAAAAAGCTCCAGTTAGCTCTGAAATTTGAAATAAGGCTAAAAAGACCCAGTAAATTCTGAAATTTGAAATAAGGCTAAAAAGACCCAGTAAATTATGAAATTTAATTATGGTAGAGCCATTAAATATCATGTTCTTGTTCATGTTTTCAAAACCTTCAAATTCCTTCTTGACACCTAGATAACTTAAGTACGTCGAAATAATAACAAAAGTGATTTCGTATTTTTTTCCAAATAAAATATTTTTTTCTCTTTTTTTTAATCGCCTTGATGATTTCAAACTCGGAAAAAAGTACTTTCTAGTTTAGGTAGAGCTTTGAAAATACCACCAATGAATTTCAAATTGTCTGTAATTATATATCTAGTTTTGAAAAAATTTTTGATTCACTTCAAAAATTGTCCCTAAATGAGCGCAAAATATTCCGTCGGGTACCCCCTTAAGGGTGGCGATAATTGAGATTTCTTATATAACTTTTTTGATTGCCCTATTTTGTAGAGAATTTGTCACTGAGTTTTCTCACTCACAAGATTTTTTATAAATTGTAAATTTTTTCCAAAAAAAGTAGGTTTTAGAAAATTTAAAGTTCAGAATTTCACCAAAAACTAGAAATTCACAAGTCGTTCCTGAGACTTTGGAGAAAAAATTTGGAAAAAAAGCTACCGTTCAGACCTTAATCCAGGCTTTGCAGTGAAGTTGATGTACAAATTGAAAATTTTCCATATATTTTCAAGGAGGAGTAGGCTTTTGCGTAAGGCTCCCAAATACGCTGTTTTGACCAATAGGGGCAAATTTTTCGAAATTTGCTACCGCTCGGAAATGCGCATTAATATTTGGAAGTTAAATTGCAAATAACAAGTAAAAATGATGAGAAATGAATGAGGAGTAGGCTTTTCAGTTCTTNTAAAAATATCACCTAAAATTTTTTCGGATGATAGGTTCAAATTTTATGACGAGTTGATTGAAAGGCGATTTTTCGCTTAAGTCTTACTTCCGAAAAAATAATTTTTGACCCAAATCTGGAATTAAAATTTCAAATAAGCCAGTTTTTAGGAAAGTGTTTTGAGTACAATTTGCAAAAAAAATTAGCATACTGGACATATTTGGAGCAAACATATTTCTTCGGGAGTGACATTTCAAAACATCTTAATTCGATATCAGTATGGATAAAATGATATATTTTGAAAAAAATATTTAGTATGTGAAAATCATGCCAGATTGGTACTCTTATACCATATTTGCCTAAATATTATATTTTTTCATGAATATTTTGAACTTATTTTAAAATATTTTTTGTTTCCCAACAGATATACTCAATGAGACAAAAGTATTAAGTAGAACAGAGCATTGCGCAGTTAATGAGATAAACATACATTTCCTGGAGCCTACCATGAGGTAGTATCACGTGGTTTTGACCGCTTAAAGAAGAGCCTCCTTAAAGGCTCTCGTGTCTCGGCGGAACTTTTTTTCTATGCTTTGGAGGGTTAAACAATTTGTGACACTAGGCAGTACAATCGAAATACAAATTTTCGGAAATGTTGCATTTTTCTTGTATATTTTTCTGTAGCTATTATTGATATTCAGTTTGTATCGGACGAGGTCGAATCGAAAAGTTTGCTATTTTGGCAGAATATTGCGAAGAAAGGTTTCAAAAGTCAGCAGGAGATTGTTACGATGTTTTATCAGAAAAGGATATTATCACTGATAAGCTTGAAAGTATTGGTTACGTAACTTCCGTTGCTCAATCTATTAATCTGGGAACAACAGTTGCTATTGGAAGTTCGAAAATTAAAATTAATTCGGAAAAAGTATTTTATAAAAATATGCATTGGAAACAGTGGAGAGTCGCCAAAGTTGAAGAAGTAAAATCCAGAGATATAATTTTCTGATGATAATAGAATAAATTTAAAAAATTAATTGTAATTACATTTCAGTTCAAAGTTTTCGACAAAGAAAAACTCGGAATATATACAGTAGTTTTTGTAAACTGTAGTTGTACAATAATCCATATGACCAACTTATCAATTGGTGCTTTTTCTTCTGAAGAATTTGAACCAGGATTTTTTTTAATCTAGAAAAATTCAGAGAGTTATGTTATCTCGGTCAAATCTAAACGCACATACGATCTTTTAAAAAAATTTGGTTCATAATATAACTTTTCAAGATAATTTCATATTCGTTCATATATATTTGTTTCTGTTTTTTTGCGTTTTTTTTTGACGAAAACATACGCCTTTTTTCAACTTTTTTATGCAATTTTTTTCGTTTATTGACTTAAAAAATTTCAAAGACAATAATAATTGAGTATTCAGGTGTCACTTCAGCCGGTACCTGTCCGAAATTTCAAAATCGTATATCTGTCACTGCACTTGCTGGGACCTTTTATGTCACTTGTCAGATATGGGTACTTGCTGGTTGTCCTGTTTATTTTATGCACCAAAAAATAACACCATCTACCCAAATCTGAAAACTAGTATAAAAAGCTCAGCTATCACCGTAATAGATATACTCGCTACGATCTTACTGACCATTTGAAGCATTTAAGCCACACCATATGCTTTGTTTGCAAAATTTCCTGCTTTATATTTTGATTTTTTTTCCATGACTTGTCGAAAACTTTTGCAGGACGCTATTAATGTAGCATCATCACATTTTTATTGTCGGTGTGTTTTTATTGTCTTAAAAGCAGTTTATATATTTTATCGATCGCAAAACTAAAGCATACAAATTCCCCTTTAAATTCTATGATATTTTCATGATGGTTTCGTGAGACTTGAAATCGAAGCTCGAAGACATTGAGATGCAAATTCTGTTGCCGCAGCTTGTCCAGCAGAATCATCGGGGTAGGCAAGTTCTGCAATTCGTATTGTTCGCGGCGGTCTAATTTGAAATACAGTATGTGTTTTTTTGAGGGGGAATAGAATCTCAAGTGTCCGAGAGAATTGTCTATAATATGGGGAGAATTCTCCCGAATTGTTTACTTTTTGTTCCCACGAAAAAAAAACACATACTTTTTTGAGATATATTTTATATCATTTTTTGTGTCAGAAAACAATAAAATTAGATAAGCTTTGGATTTATTCTATGTTTAAAAAATGTCGATACTATTGCAAAATGAGCGAACGAAATTACATTCGTGTGAACCTGCGAGAAACTTTTGTTTTGAAAATGATAGACTAAATCGAAAGCTTACAAAATTTTTTCTTACCTTGATAATTTGTTTAATTGCGATAGAAGGTAAAAAGCCCATTTTGCATCGATCCCACAGAAGTTTGTCATAGCTTTTTTGAGTTATATACAGTTTATTTTCTCAAACGTAGATAATTTATATCGAGTCTAATTTTTTGATAATTTACCATAAAATATAAAAAACGGCGGCGGTTTCTTTATTATGGTCCATACTGTATGGATTTTTTTGAATGTCATAATTTTTAAATTAGAAAAAACATGATAAAGATACCTTCTCTGAAAAACTCCTCCCTGAACTTGGAACACGATTGAAAGTATCAGCATCTATGTTTACTAGCACTTCAGCTTCTGGATAATCATACTAGAACAGTTTTAAAATTAAAAATTCATAAATGTTTTGAAAGATTTTTTTGGTGTTGAATGCAAGCGCTTTGAAGCCGCTTTCAACTTGCAATAACTTCTGACACTACAAAATTTGCCATTCGAAATCACCCGAAAAAAATTGCAAAGGCTAATTTTTGTTGGTAGATTAAGTTAATCACGTGTTAAGGGAGTACTGGTCGCATTTTAAGACGAAAAACAGGGTTTTCAGAGTCGATTCAATGATATACTGAAAATAACACAAACATATTCATTTGACCAAAAGAATAATTGAACAAAAATCTTACTCTGGAATATCATATCGTTGGCCTCTGATTGGCTGACCAATCAGAAAGGAGCTTTCAAAAGTGACGATATTTTCACTTCAAAATGTATATCCTCCCTGAGTTTTTAAGATAGAAAAAAAGTTTATAGTTTTTATTGCCCACAAAAAACACCGTGCGCAGAACACCAAGGTCCGTTTTGTTCATTAACATTTCATCCGGCGCTAGAATGAGCTGTTTTCTGGGATAATTTTAAGGGTCCCAGGGAAAATACATCTACTCCCTGGATTGTGACAGCAGAACATTAAAAATGGTATAAATACGTCACTNCCCTTAAGACATCTGCAAATATTTTTAATTTTTGTCACCTGTTATTATGAGGTAAAACAATAACTGCTCGTTTTTACGAGAGCTAATTATTTGACTCAGTAGACTCATAGGTAGCGTGTCCACCATTAAAATCGACCTATAGAAATACTGGGTGGATTGGTCTCAAACTTTATTGCCAATAAATTATTGGGGGTCTTCTGGGGAGATTTGAAATATATTTTCTCAAATATTAAAGTTTATTCTGTAAGCTATATTTTTTCAATTCTTAACTGTTTCATGTAAGAAGCTATATCGATTACGAGGCCCGAATTCATATAAAATCTTTTTCTTCTATTTTGGTGAAGAACTATTTTTGGGAAAAAAGGCGCGATGATTACGTAATTTTCATTCATATTATAAGATTTTATTTCAACTGGCATCGTAATCCACATAATAAAGTGTTACAAAACTTTCAAAAATTCATTTTAATTTGTTTACCTGTAAAGACGCAATTTTTGAGATATATTGATCAATATAAAATTTTTCTGAAATTTGTAATTCATCTATTGAGATCATTTCAGTCTTGACTCCATTCTTTGCAGCATTTAATGAGCCGTTGATGCACTGGCCATTATTTCTAGCGTAATCAACACCAAGCAAAAAATCACCAAAAACCAAATCTTTCAAGAGGAATGAATTTTTAGCGAGCGTAAACGTAAAAGAAGAGCATTTTTTCATCAAATTTTTTGTATTTATGCGTCAAAATTTTCGAATTTTAAGTCAAAAACTTTTTTTCAAAATTTTCGTATTTTTTGTCAAAATGGTCGCTTCACATGTAAAGTCGTGGCTATAGAAAATGTCACTCTTCCTTCATTTTTAAGTTGAGCTACACCATTTCCAGAATGAGGATATACTTGTGTATTATGTGCAGGATCAGATCTTAGACTTGTGAATCTCTCATCCATGTGACGATCAACTCGGAGTAAAATCTAGAAAAAATTATGAAGTTTTTGGGCTGTCAAACAGGTACGTAAATTTGACAGAAACTTTTATTTTTTATAATTTTTACGTTCTGGCCCACTATTGGTTGAAATTTAAACCAATGCAAATTGCTCATTTTGACTAAGTTTTCATCGTATATTTATGCTGATTCTAAAAATATATTTTTTGAATCAATTTACTCAATCGGATTGACTCAAAAATAGGATCCGATCCAATAATTTCGATACACCCCGATCTAATTCTGCCTGTCCCCTGATTATGTTGATCCTCCATCCGTCTTATTATTATGAGTAACGTATTTAAAATAAATGAAATCGAATGATTTAATTCCGTGAAAATATTATGGTGCCTACATTTTCATAGCAAAAGTTAAAATAAATACTTCCGACAATTGCTGCCCGAAATTGTACATCTCTGTTAGGGCGTCATGTGGCTCAATTGCATCAATTTTCTTATTTTAATCATTAAAAAACCGGTTAAAAATGAAAATGGTCAAATTGTCATGTTTTCTCTGCAGCCACCCTACTTTTGCACGAAGTCAAATAAAACTAACCAATTTTGATCTTGGGCTAACTAGTTTAATTGCCTTCCCAGCTGGATAAATTCCTCGGTCACCACCGCCATAAAATAGTGTAGTTTCACATCGTTTTACAGTTTCCTTCAAAATGCTGATAACTCGTTCTCCATAGGTCTCTGTTAGATTACAAAGCTCAATATTTTGGGAGATTTGGCGTTTTTCTGACGTTAATTCTTCCACTCTTTCTTGTAAATCATTCCCTAAAGTAAATTAAGGAGGTAGTAGGGACTCCAACTTTTTTATCATTAACTCGTAGACTTTAGACATGAATCTGTACCCAGACTCTATTATGGCGACGCGTCGCAATACTTATAAATCGAGCCATATTAGCAAAGTTTCATTATCAACATACATTTTTCAATAACTTATAATAATATTCAGCCAATTTGCTATACAATTAAAAAAACAAAAAAAAATTTTTAAACGAATTAAAAGGCATTTAATGAGGATAA
>SCLH01000799.1:232730-251906 GCA_004367855.1 Oikopleura vanhoeffeni
AGTAATTTGAAAAAGTACTCAAATTACGTCAAAAAAATTCTAGTGTCACCTTCAAACGTTTTTAAGACTTTTTTCTCATTACACCAAAGTCCGAATTAAATCACGTGACGAAATAATTCAAAAATAAGGTTTGAAATATGTCATAGATAAATCTTTATTTCTCGAAAAATAAGATCACGTGACGTGTTTGGAAAATATTATTATGTTCAAAACTCTTAAATTAGGTGTTTATTGGCCCAAAAAATTTTTCGGCGTAATTTTATCACTATTTGTTTACTTGAACCAAAACCTTTTTTCCTAATTTGAAGGTCACGTGATCGTTTTTGGACTTTGGTGTAATGGAAAAGTCTTTAAAACTTTTAAAGAACCTTTTCACTTTTTTCAAAAAGTTATTTAAGCAATTTTTGAAAAAAAAAGTTCTATTTTTGCCGACCTTATTTCTTGAATATACGGTCACGTGATCATTTTCGGGCTGTGGTGTAATGGAAAAAAGTCTTAGAATTTTTTTTGATCACGATGAAAGGTTTAATTTTGTGATTTAAAAATTTTTTGCAAAAAATAAGTACTGTAATACAGTGAAAATTTTCAAAAAAAAAACGCACAAACGTCATTTTGTTTCAAAGTTAATCGATAACTTTATAACTGATCTTGTCAATAATAATTAAGCGTCGTAAAATGTGATTAAATGGTGTATGGCGACGCGTCGTCAGAAATCGAGTCTACGAGTTAAAAAACAACAGCGTTATTAATATTTTACTGAGTGCACCGAAGTCAGTTTATTTTTACAAAAGAGTTTAAAATACATTTGCGTAATCGTGTTAAAGACCAACATGACCGCAGAGATTTCAAAAATTTGCTACGACCTATGGAAACGCAAAATATAAATTTGGCATTTTTTCAAATCGAGCTCAGGAGCGCCCCTAGTCAAAATTGAACAAAAATGAGTCGATATCAGTCTGTTCATTTGTACCTTTTATCATCCCTGCAAATATCACATTTTCGATTTGAAAAGATTTATGATCGACATAGAGGTTTGCTACCCCAGAAGAATATGCTTTCCAGGATTTTGCTGCACCAGGTTTTCCCCAATTTCCAATAACATCTCCTTCGAATTCTTCAAAAATTATCTTAATAAAAATTGGTTATTTACACTTTGTATGCGAAAAACTGTCATATACAATATCATGTACGATTTATTAGTTGGTTTATCAAATTTGCTCGTTAGCGATCTTCAGTACAATATCAACCTATAATTACTAATACGTTAATCAGAAAGTCGACCCGAGAATTTTTTTCCGGTCACTTACAAGTCCATACGATGACCTTGAACTTTGATTGGTTATTTGAGGTCGACCATGTGGTCGCCGAACGTAATCACAAAAACACCCTCCTCAATAACGCTTCATTCTTAACTCAGTGAGCTTCTAGAAGATCCTGTACCCAGACTCGATTTCCGGGCAACTAGTGACATTCTATAAATCGAGCCATATAAGCCAAAGTTTCATTATCAACATACATTTTTCAATAGCTTAAATAAATTCAGCCAATTGCTATACAATTAAAAAAAACAAAAATTAAATTTAAACGAATTAAAAGCTTTAATGAGGATAAGAAAACAAAAAAGTTGCGAAATTTACCTCGAATACAAAGAAAAGTGCATAATGAGATGAAATTAAACCTTAATTTTATTTGATACTCTATATGAAACTTAAAATGCTTTCTATCGCTCTGTCTAAACTAAATGATGGTTTCTACAAAATTCTCTAGTAAAATGTTCTTTAAATTTGTTGTGAAATATATATTGTTGGTGAAATATATATCTTTCTGCATAGACGTCTTATGTTATCAGTTTTGTTCCAAAGTTTACTTCTGGAAATGATCTTTTTAAACCGGAGGCCATACTGTAATGCCCATTAAAAGTCTTAGAAATTCGTTAGATTTCTTTAAGGGGTCTTCGCATGATTTGAGTACTTTTGAAAAAAATATGTAGACCAATTATACAGTAATTTGAAAAAGTACTCAAATTACGTCAAAAAAATTCCAGGGTCAACTTCAAACGGTTTAAGACGTTTTTCAATTACATGAAAGTGTGAATGAAATCACGTGACGAATAATGCAAAAATAAGGTTTAAAATATGTCATAAATAAATCCTTATTTCTTGAAAATAAGGTCACGTGACCTTTTTGGAAAATATCATTATGTTCAAAACTCTAAAATTAGGTGTTTATTATCCCACAAATTTTTTCGGCGTAATTGAGTACTATTTGTGTACTTGAGCCAAAACTTATTTCTTAATTTGAAGGTCACGTGATCGTTTTTGGACTTTAGTGTAATTGGAAAAAAGTCTTAAAAACTCCTAAAGAACATCTTCACTATTTCAAAACGTGATTTAAGCATTTTTGAAAAAAACAGTACTATTTGACCGACCTTATTTCTTGAATATACGGTCACGTGATCTTTTGGGCTTTGGTGTAATGGAAGAAAAGTCTTAGATTTTTCTTGATTACAATGAAAGGTTTTATTAGGTGATTCAAAAAATTTTGCAAAAAATAAGTACTGTAATACAGTAAAAATTTTCAAAAAAAAAAAACGCACAAAAGTCATTTTGCTTCAAGTTTATCGGTTACTCTTAACTGATCTTTCATTAAATGTTTAAGCGTCGTAAAATGCGATTATAATGGTGATGATCACTACGCCGGAAATCGAGTCTACGAGTTAAGTTCCAAAAATGTCAGCATTTCAGCTTGTCAAACGGGTACGCAAAAGCTGCCTTCAGCTCTCTTCTAAAATTCCGAAAATTTGACCGAAAAATCGATTTTTTTCAAATAAAAATTGAGAAAGAAAACAATCCTGGGACTTGAAATGAGAAGAAAAAATTTTCTACAAGATGGGATCGATACCCATTTTTATTTCTGAAATTCCTTCTTTCAAATCGTCTGGTCTTACCCGAGTTCAAAAGCCGAAGAAATATTTTTTTCAGTTTTAAAAACAAAATTTCAAAGTTTTGCGCTCTTTTAATGACATACCGGTATATTATTGTATTTGAGAGTAAATAATTGTTCGTAACTTTTCATTATCCAATTTGCCTCGCCCAACTTTTTGCCTCCCGGTTGCGGATCTGTTCCGTAAAGAACCATTTTTTCTCCCTTATTCTCGAGCACATTTTGTTTCCAATTTTTTTCTAATTCCGAAATTTGGGTCGTCATCTTCGTTTGTGAAAAAGTTCACTGGAGCAAAAATCAATTTTGAAATACGATTTTGGTAATAAAAATTCAGTCAATAAAGATGTTAAAGTATCAACTCATCTATACCGTATAGACTATACGCATTTTTTGTATCAATCTTGTACACCACATACTCAAACGTCCTCACACCTATCATTTGAAATTTTTTGTCAGGACGGTTCGTATTTTGTCAGGACGTTTGTGAGAATGTTTGGTATTATGCCAGGAGGATTAATAATCCTGGATTATGCGGCATAATTTATGCCCGAATTTATATAAAATCTTTATTGCTTTGGTAAGAATATAATAAAAAAATTTATAACACTGAGTTTTCTCGTTTACCGCGCTTTTTTATTCCACAAAAATAGAGCAATCAAATACAGTAATTCCGGATATGGACCAATCACCATCGAACATTTTTGCATGATAAAAAAACCGCGGACAACGAGCAAACTCAGGCTGTACTACATGTTTATGAGTCAAATAGTTTGAAACGCCTAGAAATAAGTGATAATCTGATTGGCCCACATTAGCCTCCTCAGGCCAACTCGCGCGCCAATTGACCTATAAATTTGGCGAATAGCGGGGCATCAAAATAGTAACGTGTTTTAAAGAGTTTTCAGCAGAAACCAAAGCCCATTATTTTTGGCGTATTAGACTATTTCATAGTACGAATCCGGGCATCATCATGGATATACGGATGTACACCTCGAATGCATACGGGAACCCCTTATCAAATATTTTAAATTTGACAGGAAAGACTGATTGGCTGAAGCTTATACGAATAAAATTGGGGCTTAATTCCGATAATCGGATGAAGTCGAATTTCGACCAATCAGAGAGCGGATTTTTTTTTATTTATTTAAATTTTCGAAAACAAAAATTATTGATCTCTGAAAATTCTGAATAAAATGTTTTTTTTCGTTTTCAATTAAAATGATACCAATAGTTGAATCATTTTCCTTATATTTCCCCCTCTCCCTCCTCTTCTTCCCCCTTATCTAAATTCTTCTCTCACAATTTTATTTTGGCTTCGTAAAACTTTGTGCTATGGAATCAAGTCGAGGGCTGGGCGCTAAAAAGTTAACCACTTTCGAGGGTATCTGAAGCGAAAACTCAGTTAATATTAGTCTAAAATGCTTTACGGGAAACCATAGACGCACATTTAGAACGTTTTTTGCATTCAACTAAAAAGCTTGATAGAGAAATTTTATTAAGTTGATTTGAGATCCGGTTAACCGATATAACACCGGATGTATTTTTCGTAGGTTCGAATCGCGATGGGCCCTCTAAATTTTTGTCGTAACAATCAGCCGGAAAGTTAAATCTGTAGTGTTCTCTCTATATCATGATCGTCTACACATTTACTGCTTGGAAGTAAACTTTTAATGAATTCCTTGAAGAAAAAAACTAGTTTTGATTTTTTTTCAATTTTAAACTAGAATCCCTATATCCTTTATCACTTTGGTTGTTAGAGCGTAGCCACAACGTTAAAATCACACGTTAAAAGAGAGTGTCTACGCATCTACAAAAAGTGATAAAGGGTATATGGATCAACGGCCCTCACAGAGTAAATCCTAACTATTTGAATGATACAAACAACGCAAATCTTAGCACCCAATCAAAATCGTTGAATATAAGAATAATCCTATTCATTGGTCAGGATTAGGAATGATCAATCAATCAACAGCTCAGATGTCGCATTTTTCAAATAGTTAGGATTGTACTCTGAGGCGTTTGTCGCATATAGTAAAAGATTTCCGGTACCGGTAGTCCAAGAATAAGACAAACAACTTTTCTCTATGATCTTTTTTAGTTGGCTCGTATGGAGAAAAATCGCTATATTTTGATCACGCTACGCCAAAAGTCTTCGTAAAGATTTTTTCTTTTTTTCCAAATTTTTTCCCCAACCTTTTCCCATATATATAACCCAAAATTCCGAAACAACCCACCCATTGTTTCAATTTAGTCGAGATATAAATGATGACATCTATACAATTTTGTGTCTTAACACTTCTCGTCAGTGGGGTTAAACTATCTCGTACAGCTGGGGGTCACGACCATTCAAGATGTCAAGCCATAATTATAATTATTGTTAACGACGCAACACTTTCACGAAATTTTAAATATTAATCAAAATTAATAGTTCGAGATTTTTTTTTAATGTTAAAATTTAATTTTTTTTTTTTTTTTTTTAAATTTAATTTTCTGAGATTTAAAATCATAAAAGAAACTTTAAAATGTCTACGCACCAAAATTAACCAGTTGATAGATGCCATTATAATTTTTTTTTTTTTAATGAATTAAATCAACTGTTCTTTTCTAGCAGCGACAATTCTATGAATCCCTCGACTAAGAGCTTCTTGGTGCGAAGCAATAATCTGATCGCGTTCGCGTATATGATGTCAGTGGTGCACCAAACTGTCTGCGCAAAAGTATCATTCAAAGTAAACTCTGCTTTAGGATAAGTTTGAATCTAATTTTTAATTGTGAGATTCGTTAGCTCAATAGGAGCTCTGTTTTTATATTGCCTTCATTAAATCTACAATTTTTTAAACTTCCGTAAATTTTTCTGCGGAAATATTTTCTGCTTAACTGTTAAGGGTAACCCTGGCTCTAAATTTGACATATTCTCCGAAAATATTTAGCGACAGGGCCCTCGAGGCATATGAATTCAGATGTACGCCAGTTTGGTAGAACTGCCTTCAACTTTGCGAAAAAAAATTTAGCCAAAACTTTTTTGTCATGACCCCACTTCCTTCACACATTAACGGCACAAGAGCCAACCTAGAGCAAAACGGAAATTCATCTCCTCCGACGGTTTTTTTTTGAAAAATAACTCAATTACCTTTAACATAACCTGGTATAATTAGTATACATAACATTCAAAGTTGTTGGTAAAGGCTTTTGTCGATAGAGTGTCTATATGTTATCTCGAACGTGAAAAACCGGTTCGCAAATTACCGGTTTTTTGGACTTTTGTTTAATCGGCCAAATCTATGCTGCCCCTAGGTTAAATTTCAAAATTTACTCAAATTTTGGCAAAAAGCTAGCTCTAAAAGACAAAGCAGAAATTTGCACTGGGGCGTTTGTTTCAAATTTCGACTAAAACACAAAAATCTATGAATTTTCTCATAGGTCACCGTGAAAAAATTTCCGAAAAAGAAATGGTGCTTCGACTTTTTCGAAAGTAGGCTCAAAAGAAACTGAGAAAACATTGAAAGAATAGTGGCTTACGCAACCGATATTTGAAGTTTTAGTGGTCAATTGACACACCGTTATTTTTGAACATAATTTGAGAAATTAATTCTAGCAAAACGAAAAACTGCAAAATTTCGAAAATTTTTTGTTGCATTGGGTTGTTTTATTGCTTCAAGAAACATAAACAATTGATTTGGTGCATTTTATGACATGAATAACTGCAAAGAAAATGTAGGACAGGATAACTTATTAACAAACTTTAAAAATTAAAATTCACGACAATAACGGCTTATTTACGCGCAATTTAATTTGGTTCAATTACATTCAGAGTTATTTTTGGATCCGGATTAGGATCAACTAAATAAAACAAAAACCTTGACACACAGGCAATTTCGAGAACATTCACATTTCTTCTCTTTGGAAATGTGGCGGCGGCGGGCGCGGACAATTTATAACAAACTTTTGAGATTACAAGTTCAGTTTTTTTTTGTCACAATTTCCTGATTATATAACTAATATATTATAAGAGTTTATTAATATTAAGAAGGCTTTCTCGAAAAACTTCTTTTAAAATTTTATAAAAAAATTTAGAGTATTTGTCGGTAATTTTTTAAGATGGACAAATTCAAGGCCAGCAAAGTGCTTTATGGTTCCAAGGAAAGAAACCTTCATTCGTTTTAACAGAGCGTTTCTGCTCTGCTGCGCCGATCGAAACGCAAGGTAAAAAGCCTATAACAGATTCATCACTTTAGAAAAAAGGGCCAGTCGAACATTTTTGTCACTGTTTGGTGGCCCGACTATCTCACTGATAAGGCGACCGTTTGATACACGTTTATATCATAGACGAAAATCGGCGTGAAAACCTACGCAACTTTTGATATATCGCAAGATCTGAATTTGCGCGGACAGCCTATAACTGACTGCCCTATTTGGCTTTTATCAATTCTTTAATAAAACACCTCGAATTTGAAAGTTTAATTCTTAGGAGCTTATCATTTGCAAAATATAATCGATGAAATTTTCGAATGGTATAGTATGTTTATATAAATATTAAATAATTTTCATATCAGGCGATGGAGAAGTACTAATTTTTGAGTCTTTTTGAAATTTCATTCTTTCTGATCTCCTTTCTTTTAATTTTGCTTCAAGTTCTCTCAGGCGATCATTTTTAATAGTTGGTTTTATCATTTTTTTCAAATTTGGTTTTTCGGACATTTGGTTCGATCGCAAGTTCAGGGATCGATGTGCTAATAAAAATATTAAATTGAAATTAACTCGTAGACTCTATTTATGGCGAGTAATCGCCATTCACCATTTAATCGCATTTTACGACGCTTAATCATTAATGACAAGATCAGTTATAANTGAGAGTTCACTGATCAAAAAATCTGCTTACAGCTAATCGAAATTCTGAACCAATCAGCGTCAAATTCGATAATTAGGTTTAAAATTTTTGCTTAAAAATAATTAAAATTTCTAGAATTCGATTAAGACATTTTTGATAATTTTAATGTTATGCATTGTTTTAGGCGGGTCATATTCACCAATAAAAAATGTTCATATTATCGTAGCATACCGGTTTTATGCGGGTTAAAGCTAAAAAATATTCGAATTTTGAAAATTCTAGATTTTTTTCTAGATTGTTTTGAAAAAAATAATTGCCACCATGAGATTCCTTGGGTCAACTTTAGTCATAACCGATATTAATTTATCATAAATTAATTATATAAAGGGCTCAAAAAAACCGACACCTACCCCCTTAAGTTCATATTATTATTAAACTTTTGTGTGTCACTAGAGGTCATTTTTGCGATTTTTTTTCTTATCCCCATTAAATGCCTTTTTATCCATCGAAAAATAAAATTTTTCATTTTAATTGTATAGCAAATTGGCTGAATTGTATTTTAAAAAGGTTTAAAATGTATGTTAATAATGAAACGTTGCTCATGTGGCTCGATTAAAAAGAATGGCGACTACTAGCCATACTAGAGTCTAAGGGTGTATTGACTTCTAAAGTCTACGAATTAAGATTGTTCTAGGGTCTCAAAGTAACTTTTGATGATAGAAAAATTACAGAATTATTAATATTTTACTGAGTTTACCACAGTTACTTATGAACTAAAAGTAATTATATAAAAAATCGGATTTTTTTTTAAATTTTTAAAGATAATTTATTACAGAAATGTGATTTTTTTAAAAATTTATTAAAATTGTAATTGTTTTATCACTAAAACGACGACGGAGAAAATATCGAAGACCTTGGGTAAGGTATAAAGACAAAATTTAAATCGAGCTCAGGAGCGCCCCCAGTCAAAATTAAGAAAAAGCTTAAATAGCGAATTTCCTCACAAAATATGAGAAAGTTATTTTAGCAACAAAGTGATTGGTGTTTAGCTGAAAATTTTGAACTGAACATGCTATTGCAGTTATAAGTAGAAAACAGTGTTTGCTGAGCTCGGTTAACCGCTTGGTTAAAGATAACAAATTCACATTAGTTAACTCTCGTTAAAAAAACAATTGATTTCTTATGCACTAAGAAAAATCTGTAAATCTCTGAAGGGGAAAAATTATTTATCGTCAATTACGATTCGTAATTTCCCTAAAATTTAACGTACCATCAATTTTTTGCTGAGCTTCTTCTAATCTCAGGTCCTGTCTTTTCTTTGTATCAGCTATTTCTTGCCGTTTAGCTTCTTCTAAACAACACTAGTGTTAACTCGTAGACTAGATTTTAGCCAACGCGTCGCCACACAACCATTTAATCGCATTTTACGACGCTTATCATTGATGACAAGATCAGTTATAACGTTATCGATAATAACGTTTGAAACAAAATGACGTTTGAGCGTTTTTTTTGAAAATTTGTACTGTATTACAAGTACTTTATTTTTTTGCAAAAATTTTTTAAATCACAAAATTAAACCTTTTCATCGTGATCAAAAATTCTAAACATTTTTTCCATTCATCATAGCCCGAAACATGATCATGTGACCGTATATTCAAGAAATAAGGTCGGCAAAAAATAGTACTGTTTTTTTCAAAAATTGCTTTTAAATCACATTTGAAAAAAGTGAAAAGGTTCTTTAGAAGTTTTAAGACTCTTTTTCCATTACACCAAAGTTCAAAAACATCACGTGACCTTCAAATTAGGAAATAAGGTTTTTGGTGAAAGTAAACAAATAGTGATCAAATTACGCCGAAAAATTTTTTGGGCCAATAAACACCTTAATTTAAAAGTTTTTGAAACATAATTATATTTTCCAAACACGTCACGTGATCTTATTTTTCGAGAAATAAGGATTTATCTATGACATATTTCAACCTTATTTTTGAATTATTTCGTCACCCTGATTTTATTCGGACATTTGGTGTAATGAGAAAAAGTTCTTAAAAACGTTTTGAAGTTGACCCTCGAATTTTTTGACGTAATTTGAGTATCTTTTTTGAATTACTGTATCAATGACTTTTTTTTCAAAGTACTCAAATAACGGTGAAGACCCCTTAAAAGAATTGTCACGAATTTTCTAAGACTTTACTGCATTTTAAATTGGCCTCCGGTTTAAATAAAGCAGTCCTAGAAGTCCAAACTTCCGGAACACTGATTACATAAGATCAGTGAGAAGGTTCAAGCGCGCCTACGTGTGTCTCTCTTTTCTTTCTCATCACGAGAAATTAGATTCCAAAATAATTTAAGATAGTCATTATACTAGAGAATTTTGTTAGAAAACATATAATTATTTTTAGACAGAGCGATAGAAAATCATTTGAAGTTTTATATGAGGTTAATTGCAAATATAGATTAAGGTTTTAATTTCTCTTATTATTGCACTTTTGTCTGTAACAGGAGGTAATTTCGCAACTTTTTTGTTCTTATTCTTCATTAAATGCCTTAAATTTGTTTAAAATTTTATTTGTTTTTCATTTGTATAGGCAAATTGCCTGAATATTATTTTAAGCTATTGAAAAATGAATGTTGATAATGAAACTTTGCTAATATGGCCGATTCAAAAGTATGGCGACGCGTTGGCTAAAATCGAGTTGGGTTACAGTGATTCATGTCTAAAGTCTACGAGTTAATATAAAATGTTTAATTATTCCATTTAACAACGTTATGCCAGGTTAGCATTTTAAAATATTTTTAATTGAAAAAAATATTTTTCTCGAACCAAAAAAACTTTTTTGTTGTTGCTAACTTGCAGCTACTGACTGATAACATATTATATTTACGGTATTTAAAAATGAATCTTACCATTTTCTTGTTGTTTTTCTTTGAGGAGAGCGAGTCTCTCGCGAATTTCGGCAATTGACATTTCTCCAAGAAGAGCATGGCCAGCTGTGGAAGTTAAATCAACCTATGTAATATATAGTCAATGTCAAGAAAATACAATACGAAAAGTGTTAAATGCTCATACACGTTTTATAAGACGTGTTGCGTGGGTGAGCTGCCTATGCATGCAAAACAGACAATTATGAATTCTAAGGGCCGATGCGGCGAAAGTGGTATACGAGAAATTATTTTTCAGTTATTTTGCGCGAATTTATAAACACGTGACATCATGTTAAAAATCCAAATGGCTAGGCTATGATGCGATATTTTTAAAAAATAATTCAAAATAAGAAAGTATAGTGCATTATTTTTTTGTTAGAGATAATCTTTCATAATTTACCGGGAGTCTGAAGTTTCTGTCCTCTATTCTTTCTGTTTCTAGAATCCTGATCTCCCTAATGAGAGCTTTTTTCCTCTCCAGTTCAACTTGCTCCTCCATTTCCTTTTCCTTGAAAATTTCTTCTTTTTCGCGCTGAAGTTCGGCGACGAGATTTCGTTTTTCTTTTTCAACGTTGACTTTTGCCAAAGAAGCATTTCGATCCGCCTCCGCAATTTCTTGATTCTTTTTCCGAGTGATCGCAGCTTCTTTTGCTTCTGAAATCTCTTTTTGACGAAGAAGTTTTTCACTCTCACGTTTTAACTCCTCGGCGTCTTCGCGTTTTTGATCGATTTCGCGTTGTTTTGCCAAAACAGCTTCCTCGCTGAATAAATAAAATATTTTTATGTTCCCCTCAATATATACCATTAAAGGAGTAACCGTACGGACGCCTATATCTCGTAACTCAGACATGAAAAAAGTTAATTTAAGCTGCTTCTCATTTTTGATTTTCGATTTCATTCCAAAAAAAAAAAATTTTTCGATTGTAAAAAAATTTCATAAATTTTGTATTTTTACGAAAGTATTATTTTCATTCACTTTTACCGTACTTTTAAAGTATTTATCCGTTGAATATAATTTGCTTGCACATTTTGCCTGTGAATTAATCTGGAATGTAAAATAAAAAAAATTTTCGAAAAAAAGTTTTTTTCAACTTTTCCTATAGATCAAGAAAATAGGGGTAACGCGACGGACGCTATATCTCGGAACTCAGACATGAGTAAAAGTTAATTTTTTGCTGCATTCTCATTTTTGATATCGATTTCATTCGAAAAAAACAAAAAAAATTTTCGATTAAAAAAATTTCATAAATTTTGTATTTACGAAGTATATTTCATTCACTTTACCGTATTCTTTTAAGTATTTTATCTCTCGTTGAATATTATATTTGTCTTGCACATTTTGCGTAAATTCGATCTGGAATGTAGAAATGAAAAATTTTTATTTTTTCGAAAAATTTTTGAAAAATATTTATTTCAGTTTTTTAAGGTTCCCAAACTTTTGAGCGCGTCGCATATAAGTACTCGAATAGAACTACTCGAAACCCACTTGCATTAGTTCCGGCAAAAACGATTTCCTAAATGTGCTTTTTTTTAACTAGCCGTTTTGAGAAAATTGGCGAAAATTAATCTAAGAAAACAAAGTATCTTTCAAAAACACCCATTCGGAGTTTCGAATTTAGCCATACACACAAAAAGTGAAAATTCTGATTGTCACCTCAAAAAAATCATTTCTTTATAAAAAGATGCGGGAACCAAAATTGAATTTTTGGACCGGTAATACGACCGGTACGATCATACAAACGTTTTATTTTCTTCAAATATGCCCTCGTTTTGTTTCTTCCCTCTTGTTTATACTCTGAATCAAAAATTTTGCAACGAAACTACGGTTTGGCAGAAATCATCGAAGCCGTTTTTTATCCAGAATTAAAATTCTTTTTATTTCACCAAAACTTGCCAAATTGGTAAGCCGACCTATTCATCATTTAAAATTTATTTCATTAAACTTATAAAAAAAGTAAAAATAATCGATCTGAAAAAATTCAGATTATACGAAGTAAGCTCAAAAGTGGCGACTTTAGTTGGAAAAAGTTTTTATTCGAAAATTTTGAAGTGGCAAAAAATTTACGATCAAGAGAAAAAAAATTGAAAAAGTGCAAATTGCACCGACCCCTTAAATTTGGTGCTAACAACCGTGAAAATTGCAAATCCGAACATGGTAAATTTAGTTTCCGATCAAGCTGTCCGCGGTTTCTGCATTATTCAAACTAGGACCCATACTAACAATTGGAACAAGTTATTATATTACTTTTAAGGCAGAAATTTTCGAAAAAATAACCAAAAATTTACGTTTTATACAACTTTCTGATTGGTCAAAAATGAACCAATCTGAAGGATGTAGGATTTTTAAAATGTTGGCCTCAATTCACTGACTATAGAACAATATTTTGTTTTTTTAGGTAACTGTCATATTTTTCTTACAAAATATAGTTTAAATAATCGAATTTTGATAAAAATAGTGTTTTTTTCTGACAGCTTTTAGAATGAATTTGAAAACTGAAATTTTTAATCACGTTTTTCAAAAATTTCTTTAGTATTTTTAAAGTTATTGATAAGGCCTATGAAGTTATAACATAATATTTTAAAATTTTGTCCTTAAAAATTTTTCGGAAAATTTTGAAAAAAGTTTACAAAGTTAAAGCTTTTGAAAAAACTGAAATAGACTCAAGAAAATTAAATAGAATAAATTTGAAAATCAGGTTTGAAAAATGAAACTTTAAGAAAAAACCGCATGTCCCACTTCATGCTGAAAACCAAGAAAAAAACTTACCGTGATAATTGACCAGAAAGAATATTTTCAAACTGTTTCGTAATTTGTTCTTCCTGTTCCTCATGTTTAATTTTATCTCTCCATCGATTAAAATCAGAATCGTCTCTTGCTCCTTGCAATAATTTTTCAAGTTCTTGTAATGATTGTTCTTCTCGTTTTGCATACAGTTTTTCCTCCCGCAAGAGGGCAGCAGTTGTCATTTTTATCTTTGGCGCCTTTTTAATTATTTTAATTGGTAGCTGATTTAGAGGTCGAAATTTGAAAATAATTAAAATTTTAAAAAAACCAAGGGTGTGTCAGTTTTTATCCAAGTTTTGTGATGTTTGCAGAATTTATGAAAAATTGTTTGAAATTAATGGTTTATCATTCCTAAATTAGGAATTTATTTTTATTATTAGCACTGGACGTTCAATAAAGCATTTTTGCATAGTGTCAGAGATTTCTTAGTATTTGAATATAAATATTTTGGAACGATGTTCTGGATGACTTAGGACTCCTAAGTTAGGAGTCAGAATTTTAGCTTTTTAATTTTGGGGCCAAATTTAATATTTGAGGCCAATTTTCTTATTACTTTCTCAATACTAAAACGACCATTTTTCAATTATACTTTTTTTTATAAAAATAATCTTTAGATTACGAACTAATAATCTTGAATTTTTTATTTTAATGTAATGAAGTACAGAGGTGGAAAAAAGTTATTGCATTTTTACAAAAAAACGGGCGCTCATTGGTGGAAACTTTTTCCCATATTTTACTTAAGATGACTTATAATTCAAAAAATAATACCGCCTTTCATTTTCCCTTAACTGCATGGTAGAAAGAGTTATGAATCATAAAAGATACATTTTGTTTAAGATAGTTACTTTCTTTTTAAATGAAAAATAATGCATTTTTGACTAAAATTACTGAAATGATGGCCAGCAGGCGACACACATTTTTAGTCTAAAATTAGGGCAATTTTCAAATATTTTTTCGCGAAAAAATTGTTTTGTTCAAATTATGTCCAGCAGGCGGCTCACATTTTTAGTTGTTTAAGAAAATATTCTTGTTCTTTACTCAGTCAAAAACTAGGATTTTGAAAAAATCCTTTTAATAATAAGATCAAAATGAGTGTTCGAAACGAGAATATTGAATGCATTTGCGTCAGTAATGATTGCCCAAAAACGATGATGGAATGTACGACTGAGTTCCATCAGATTTTTATTTTGATGCTAAAATGGCTAAACCCGGAAAATATAACAAAAGCGGTTTTGATGCAAATAGGGATTGCTACGGCCGTTTATTTGCTTTATTGCTGGACCGAGCCTACAGTGGTCACGATGGTTTCTGGGTTAGTCGTGACCCTACTGCTTCTTGAAAAAGTTCTGCCCTTTTTAAATGGGAGACTACCTGAATTAGAAGAAAAGGATGAAGAAAAAATTTACAAGATATGCCGATCGGTAACCAAAAATGGATCGAAATTGAAGGGACTGGTTATGAAATCATTGGAAGCTAGAGTAAGTTGATAAAATTTGTTATTATTGGCGTATGAAACATAAATTTAACACACTTTATTTTTGAAAATTGTGATTATCGAAACTTCATGGACCATGAATCATGGTTCACTGTATAATAAATTTTCGCTTTCAGAAAATCAAAAATTTCGATTTCATGTCTTCGAAAAAACATTCTATTGGAAAAATTAAAAAAACACTTTACATGTGTAGCTTTTTAACTGTGGACTTTCAATAAACTCTAAATTGTTGATTGATTTTTCACAACAAAATCGACCATTATAAATAAAATTTCTGTTTTTGGCGCACATGTCACTTATTTCATTCAATTTAATACAAAGATAATATTTCATAAGAAAATTTTCCACGTTTTTTAATCGAGCGCTCATTGGTAGAAAGTTGCTCGATTGTTTTCCCTTTTTTATGATGACTAATATTTAAAATAATAAACATCTAATAAATTTATCTAAAAATTATTTCTAAAAAATTGGTCTGTAGATTTTCGAAAATTAATTTATGATGACTTTCGTGAATTTTGTTCGAAAATTTTCTAATCTATAATACATAATAAACGATATTTATTAAGAGAGGCACGATCAAATTTGTGATAATGCTTTCTGCGCTGTCCATGGTTAGTTTTTGTGGAACATTAATGAATACTGAAACTATGCTCTACGTGCTTTTCGTCACTTACCGCCTGAAAATGGTTCCAGGTCTCCAAGAAAAAATTCAAAAAACTATTTTTGAATCAAAGACAATTTTGGTCGAAAAAGCAACAAAAATAATTTGGGCAGATATTCACGAGGAAAAACCAGTAAATCAACCAGTTAATAAATCAAGAGTTTTGGAAAGTTCTCCAAGAAGAATGGCTTCAACTAGCATCATTGGTCAGACTGGCGAAATTGCTGGAAAAGTTTTATAATTTATATCGAGTTCACTGTTAAGATGTTTTTTAAATAAAAAATATTACAATCTGAATATTTTACATGATCGCAAATTTTCGTTATTGTCCCGCAGAAATTTTGTTTATGAAACTTGCATTCGAATCATCTTAGACGTTTTCGCTTCACAGTCATATATTTTTGCTGCATTAAAAGACTAGTTAACTTCAGTAAAAAAGTCCATTTTGAGTTTTTTACGTAGTATGTAACATACTGTATGTTTCCCCAGAAGTAATTTTAAACTTTTATAAATCATGAGGGGAAATGTAAGGGGGTAGTGGTCGTGATTTGAGGATAAAAAAACTCACAATATAATTTTAAATGTTATTTTTCAAAAATATGGAAAAATATGAAATAAAACTGAAGTTATTTGAATATTCTCATACCCCGTCAGGGAAGTATTCTTATGAGTTTGAAAACTCAGGGAGGAGATATTTCGAAAATTTTCTTTTTGTCAAAAGTTCTCCTCCCTGAGTTTTCAAAGTACAACATATGATTCATGTTAAAATTAACCGGACAGAACGTGAGCAGACCGCCAAGGTGAGTTTTTGAAAAATCTTTGATTGGCTTCAGAATCACCAAAAACAGTATTTTGACCCTATGTTAACAGAGCAAAATACAGTTTTTTGGTGATTCTGAAGCCAAATCAAAAAAAAAATTTCAAAAAACTCACCTTGGCGGTCTGCTCACGTTCTGTTCGGTTAATTTAAAACATGAATCATTGTGAACCTTTGAAAACTACCAGGGAGGAGATACATTTCGAAAAATAATCCGTCCTTTTGTAAAGCACGTTTCTGATTGGACGAGCCATCCCTTAATTTTGGATTGTTTTTTAGGATGCAAGATTTTTGTTTAAATATATCAAAGAGAGGTAAAAGTTGGTCCAACCGATTTGTACTTGTGGCGACAATTGGCTATCGAAAAACCCTTTAATGCGACGACGACCCCTTAAGTCAAAAAGGGGTTTCAATCGCCAATTGTCGGCAAAAGTACAAATTGATGGACAAATATTACCTTTCTCTGATATATTTGAAGAAAAATCTAGCATCCTAAAAAAATCAAAAAAGTGACGGATGGCTCGTCCAATCAGAACGTGCTTACAAAATGACGGCGTTATTTTTCAAAATGTATCTCCTCCCTGGTTTTCAAGGTACACATTCGTGACTTATATGAATGTGTAGCTGAATAGTCCGTGCAGATCAGTACAGCGAGTTTGTCCATTTTCTTGAATTTGGCTTCAGAATCACCAAAGAACAGTATTTGACCCTATTTGTAGGCGTCTCAACTCAAAAATGTATCTTCCCTGGATTTATTTGTAACACATTGAAACATATATGAAGTGTACAGCTGAGGAGTCCGTGCAGATCAGTTAACAGAGAAGTTTTGCCCAAATTTCTCAACTCAGTTTTGTATAAATTCGTGTTTTATTTCCCAAAAATTGATAAATTTCAACTTATTTCACTACAAAATATTTTTGAGACTCTCAGAAAGTGCTTTCCTGACCATGTATTCAGATGAAAAGGCTACCCCTATACTCGCAGTCGTCTATATTTTCATAAAAAAAACATTAAAATAAAATTGGGAAAACTTGTTTCTAGAGCCTCATTTTGCGACGACCAGCCCATTAAAGGAGTACTGGTCGCATTTAGAGACGCTGACAGGAAACTTTCTGGATAATAATTAAAATGTTTTTTCTGCAAATATGAACAAACATAAGTTGATCAGCAGTCTTTTGATTGTCATTGGTCACCAAAAAAGTATTTTAATAGTGATTAAAAAAATTTTATCACGATTTTCTCGAAATTATGAAATTTCTAAGAATTTAAATCTTTGTTTCAGAACAACCAAGACACAAAAATTTGAATTGTGGACCTTGGGGCTCTGAGCGCACTCTTTAGTGTCTCATTTGTATGACTTTAAAGTTTCTGTTGTAAAAATTTAGAGAGTTGATGGATTTTTCGTGCTGCATAAGCGCTGCATGATTTTTTGAAGATGAAGCGGACATTGGAGCTCTGCGCACGTTCTTTGCAGTCAACATCAACTTTTATTTTTTTATCTATCTTCAAAACTAAGGGAGTTGATAAATTTTAAATTAAAAAATTTCATCATTTTTAAAGGTCGTTTCTGATCGGTCGGTCAATCAGAGCCCCACGAAATGTTATTTTGGAGCAAGATTTTTGTTGTAATATTCGAAAACTTAAACCCCCATCTTCGTGTTATTTATAGTACGTCATCAAATCGACTCTGAAAACCCTGTTTTGACCATAAAATGCTTCTTTTATTATGGGTGCTTCCAGCAATGTGCTGGGGAAAAATAAGACCTTTTTAAAACTCAAATAACTTTTGTGAGAATTAAGTGAACATCTATGTTTTCGATTGCACATTGCAGTTCGTAACCTTGAAATTTATAAAAGTGATACATTTCTAAAAAATATATAAAAACTACCCGTTTAAGGGGGTAGTGTTCGCAAAAAAAGCTGGCCTGAAAATCTGATATAGTACTAAACGACCCCCAAAAAAACGATTGGTGATGGTCTTGTCGCTGTTCAACCATCGTTTCTTCCACAAGAGGGCGGCAAAGTCGAAAACGAAGGTACCATTTTCTCCTTAATTTCATATCCGATCAACTTCATTCATGTGTCAAATTGAGCGGATTCTCAATGAGAAAAAATATTGCGGTGGTTTTTTGTCTGACTTTATAAAAATACAGTAGATAACCTTAAAAAGTAGTATTTTGGCCGGTTTGGTACCATTTATTCGAAAACCGTTCATCAGAATTTGTTTTAACTATGCTCATTCGATTTTTCATACAATTGCGAACAATAATTGTGGACTACATTTTTTATTCATGTCATCAAAAAATTAATAGATGTATAAAAATAATGCTAAAAATCTGATTTTCAAAATTTTGAAGGGTTTTTGATGACATGAATGAAAAATTTAGTCCACAATTATTGGATGTGGGCGACGATAATTGGGCTTTTTTTACACATTTTCAAGTGAAGTTTCTGAGAAACCTGGCTTCAGAAATAATTAATTTTTCAGAGCATCTGATACCTCAACCTACGCTCAGAAAATTGTTTTTAGTAGGCGTCCCTAAAAGCACTAAAAAGCCTACTTCTCATTTATTCCTCATCACTTTTTCTTGTTATTTGCGATTCAACTTCCAAATATAAATGCGCATCTCGGAGCGTAAAGCTTTTTCAAAAATTTTGCACCTAGTGGTCAAAACAGCGTATTTGGGAGCCTCACGCAAAAGCCTACTCCTCCTTGAAAATATAT
>SCLH01000799.1:266424-294855 GCA_004367855.1 Oikopleura vanhoeffeni
TCTCAAAATTCTCTACAAGATAACTTAAAAACATCGATACCCATTTTTGAGCTTTGAAATTTCTTATTTCAAATCGTCATTGATATTTTAAATAGATTCGAAATTTTCTCCACAATTTTAATACCTGTTTGCGTCTCGATCTTTTTTGAATTCTAGGCAAAAATAGTTATGACAAATTTTATTTCAATCTCGTGACAGAGGATGAGATTAAAACTAACACTTAATCCTTTTAAAAAAACTTCAAAAGAGAGTAAAATATTTCTATATTTTAGATGATTTTATCCACTGAGTCTATTTTGTCATTCTGGCGTTGGTCGGATAATGAGCCATGTTTGTACGCAAGAATAAATCTAGGCCAAAATTTAAGTCTTGTAAATCAAACTCATATAACATGTCAAGCTGGAAGTACTACAGATCAAAATACAGTATTAATCACGATGCCAAAATCAACTATTTTCTTGACTATTCAAAATCATGTAGAAACTGTGAATATAGGGTCAGGTTAAAATATTAGAAAAATGTATTATTTTAAAATGTCTTGCTCTCTGGCGTTTTTTTCATTTCTTAGATCTCTGGCGCGTCTTTTTTTTTCTTGCTGTTTGGCGTCATTTTATTTTTCAGATTTCTGTCGTATTTTTTCTCTCTGACGTTAAACTTCAAAAAACAGAACATAAATGTTGATGAAAATGACCAAAAAAGCAAAACGTAGAATTCTACATTTTACTTTTTTGCCATTTTGCTTGTAAATCAACATATTCATACATTTTACCTCGTTTAACCTCGAAAAAGATGGAGAGTTGATCGAAAAAGAAACAATCACATTTAAAAATGAAGATGTGATTCCAAACCAAGATGAAATCGGCACCTTAAAAGAAGGCTGGCAGTTTGGAACCTCGAAATTCATTTCACCTACACAAGTGGTCACATATTTCTCCAAGGGAGTAGGCGCAATTTTACTTTCTCAATTACAAAGGAAAGAACTAAAAATATTATTTCGAAATTTAAAGTGTTTTTTTCATGTAATATATAACGTGTAGTTTCATACATGTACAGCATGTCACATTTTTTGAAATCTCAATAACACGAATCCACGTAAACTTTTATCAAAAGTGCTTAACCCGTGTGAGCACAACACCTATATATAGGTGACTGCATATTTAAACTCATCTAAAATATGCAAAAAAACCATCGTAGAATTGTCTCCTTCGAATACATTATAAAGAATTTTGCAAGGATTTCAAAAAAGTGACTTATTTTTTTTTTGGAAATTTTGTTCAAATTTTACGGAGGGTTGATTTTTTGAGATTTTTTTCCAATCTTTTACCTCTAAAAAAATTAAATGCGACCTATTGCGTCAATTAAAATTTGAAAATAGCCAGTTTTTAGGAAAGTGTTTTGTCCATGGTTGACACTCAAAACAAAGATTAATTGGTATACAGGAACAGATATTTTTTATCAAAATTGATATTTCAAAATTTTCAATTTTAAGTATTTCACGAAAATATTTTAATTATTAAAAAATTAATTCGAGCAAATAAATATTGTCCACAGAGTCACTTGATAAGTATNGAATATCAAATGTCGGATGCAAAAATATATCGTTTGAACTTCCTTATGCAAAAAAAAATGAAACTCTAACTACCTTGGGCTTTCTGTTATAGGCGGTTGAACAGTCACCTATATATAGGTGTCGGTGCCTTGGCGGAACTTTTTTTTCTGTGCTCACACGGGTTAAATTTTTTCTGAGCGCTTTTTTGAAAATTTAATTTTTTGATATATTTTGAAAATTTTCCTCATCAAGTTCAAAATATCTTTTTTTGTAATTCTACACAAACAAATCAGTGAGAATATGTGTTACTTAATTTGTTGGTACGAAAAAAATAATGTTAATACAGTATGAAAATTTTTTGATCGAGAAAAATAATCTCGAGTGAAATGGAGGTGACGGAAACATGATTGTTCAACTCATTTTTAGGTGCGCGCAGCGGGCTCAAATAAAATACATAACGTCGCCTATATCCCTTTATTGCCCTCTCCGACAGATTTGGTCCCTCAAAAACGAGGGGGGGAGGGGTAAGAAAACGACGCTTCATTTCAAAACGAGTCATCCGATTTAGCTTTTAGATAGCTCAAACAGAGCACAATTATCTAATTAATATAAACATTAAAAATTGTTTTTAATAGGACCAATGATCTTATTTTTTTTTAACGATTACTGAAATTGTTTAATTATTAGTTTTTGTTAAAAAATCGAAACAACGGTCTGAGAAAAAAATCCTTAATAAAATTTTTTATTTTGTATTATTCACTAGATTTGCACAGTTTGAGCTATCTAAGAACCTAATCGGATGACTCGTTTTCAAATGACGATTGGTTTTCTCACCCCCCGTGTTTTTGAGGGACCAAATCTGTCGGAGAGGGCAATAAAGGGATATGTTTGTTCCGGGACTATCCACTATTTGGGTCTACGAAATGATATTAGTTAACATCATCATCTGCCTACTTCTTGCGGGCGTGTAATGACACCTCTTTTGCGGGATAAACATTTATTTAGGGGGATGTACTGTACTTTTATTGAACTTCAATAATTGAAGAAAAAAAAACTATGAAAAAACATTGCAATCTGCCGGACTTATGGCATCACCTTAATCAAAAATACGAATAAATTTTTAGTTCTTGAAAGTATAAATATAAATAACAAAATCGAAGAACAGTGGAAACATTTTAAAATGATCAAATTTAGCGAGCGACCTATCACCTCCTTAGACATATTTCACCAAGAAAATAAAGAGGTTGTGATTGCAATTTCAGATTCATCAGGACACATTCGATACCTATCACCAGAAATGAAAATTTTATTTTGGCTAAAACGTTCTAAATTAGCGGGATTGTGTTCTCTGGCATTTACACAGCATAAACCAGATATTTTGGGACATGATGCAGAAGGAGAAGAATCAACGATTGAACAGGTGAACAAAAAATAATAACTGAATAAAATTATTTTTGAGAAAAATCTCAACTAAAAATAAGACTGATTTTTGCAATCCGAAGCTCTAGGCTCACCAGTGGTAACTTACCACGTATAATTTATCTCTTAATTTCGGTGGCGCTCGCGATCTTTTTTTAGATTTGGCGCGAAGTCAAAATTTACGAAAATATAGTATGCCAAATTTTTGCTCTCGGTCGTGATTTTTTACTGAAACCTGATTTACACCGATGATTGGTGTATGAGGTTTTAAATGAGTCAAACACCTACTTCTTTTCAAATTCAAACGTTATGATTTGCGCATTTTAGTCCCAGTAAAAAAGTAAGAGCAGGAGCAAAAATGTGACATGCTGTACAATTAATTTTTTTATTTTAGTTGAGCTGTGGTTAAATTTTGATCGAAGAAAATCAGGAGCAACCAAGTGTTTTTTTCATTTTCTTCATTATATCGTCAAAAAATGATTTTTTTTCTTCAAGATAAAAAAAGCATGAAAGTTTGGTAGAACCAGAGAGCAATTTACGTTAAATTTGGATATATTTAGAGGTTTTAACTAATTGCACTTTATTCCATAAGAAAATGAACGAAAAAGTAATAAAAATGTATGTTTAATTTTACTTATTATAAGTACTACTTCATGACTCATACAGTATGAGTCATACTGTATGCGCCATACTGTATAAGTAATACTGTATAACCTTTTCATTTCTGACTTATACAGTATAAGTCAGAAACGAAAAAGTTATCCTCATTCTCTTTTGTTTGAGCTTTATTTTATATAATTTTTGGGTCGGTTTGGGACATTTTATAATGTATTTTATTTCAATTTAAAAATTGGTTTTATTGACATGTTTCGCGTTTTGCGTCTTCAAAANAAAATTGCAGAATTTTTAACAGAAAAGTTTTTTGGGTCGAAAAGTAATTTGACGAATCGGGCCTTAGTTTAGCTAAATTAATTCTGCAATTTTATTCTCATTCTGAAGACGCAAAACGCGAAACATGTCAATAAAACCAATTTTTGAATTGAAATAAAATACATATTTTATATAAAGTTTGAGCAAAAATTTCATAAACTCCCCTCAAATTCGTCGGATTTTAGTGATTTATAAGAATCAACTAGTCAGAACCAACTACGCCTACACTTTATTAGTTGGCCAATATAAGATTGTCACGATCTGGGCCGGACTATTTTTTTCTATTTCTTCTACCTAAAATTTTATTTTAGGGTGAATTTCAGGCTCCGTCGTTATCTGCTGTGACTGAATCTGGTTGTGTTTTTACTATTAATAATGGAGAGCCAAAATTAGTGTTAGAAGGGGCTCCACAAGGAAATTTATTACTCTTTGCTCACCCTAATCGTGATCTGGTTGTTGTAGCTGGTACAAATGAGATACGATTAATGGATATACAAAATAGGGAGGTGGTATATTTTGCACACACAATAAATTCTTATTCATGTTTGAAAGCAAAATATCACACCTTCTATAAAGAGGCCAATTTCTCATGAGGGCTTTTTTAACCGAAGAACGAATTTCAGCCTTGACTTTTAATAACACAGGAACAGAAATTAGTTTGGGGTGTGAATCTGGGGCAACATATCAGTTAGACACTTTTTCATTAAAAGAATTATCAAAATTAACTCCTTGTGCGCAAAAAATAGTCGAAATAATCTACAGGAAGGGTTTATTCATAGATATATGGCGTATTAACAATAATTCAACATGACATTATCGTCAGCCAATTAGCGTTGAGTAAATTTTCACGTTGTCGAGTCCTTATCGGTTGAAACATTTTTGTTTGACATTAATACCTTTTTTAAAATGATTTCAAAAAATTTAAGGGTTTATTTGAAATATTTTATAATTTAGAAAAAATCGCATGCTTCAAAAAGTTATTTTTTCGTGATTTTCTAAATTTTCTAAATAGTGTTTTAATAACATTGAAAAGATAAATCAAAGATGAATAGCTTACGAATGACATTTTTAGATAATTTTTCAAAAAAATAAAACTTTCGAAAAATTCATAAAAAATTTAAATAAATCTTGAATTTTCAAAAACAATTAGAATTTTTTTGCTCAATGATCGGCAATAACTTTTGTTCCAAAATAAAAGTTTATCATTTTAATAATATCAAAAAAGTTTATTATTATAATTATTTCAAATTAAATTTTTTTCTAATTATTTTAATTTATTTGAAAATTTTTCTTAATTATTTAGAAATTATCTTTTATTATTTTGAAATTAAATTAAAATTATTATTTGAATCATATTAATAGTTCAGTAATTGTACTTAAATGTTAACCTCAAAAAGTCCTTCCGGTTTATATCTTGCTACGGCCGATAGTGGCTTTGCTGTGACGTTATGGGAACGAGAGGATTCTACGAGTACAGCATGGAATGAAATGGGACGATATCGACCACATTCGGACCACATCGTACAACTTTTATTTATTAACGAATATGGAGTAGAAAGGTTACTTTCTATCAGTAAAGATAGGAAATTAGTCGAATATGTAATTGAAGATAAATTAAAGGATTCGGATGAAAAAAGGTATTCGGAAAATTTGTAGCTATAAAAACGGAGATTCAGCCTTTTTGCGGTTTTAAAATTAGTTTTCTGACACCATGAGATTTAAATCGCCTACCTGTATATTATATAGGCTATACTATATCCCTTTAACACCTTTTGCTTAATCTAGGATGTGCGGGCTGAGGGAGCCAATCCTAACACTCGTTAGACCCCTCCTAGCCACTCATGAGGCCGCTTTTCAGCCCGCACATCCTAGATTAAGCAAAATGTGTTAAAGGGATATCCATCATGATGCCCGAGTAATTTAATCTCCATTTGCCTTTTAAAAAGAAATAGGTATAAAAGATTTAAAGTTACTCGGGCATCATGATCGGCAATATAGTCTATATCGGAAAATCCTGCTAGTCGTAAAAAATTTAGTATTGATACGTCCAAATCGGGAGATCCAGCATTTTTATTGGTCACTTCTCGAGAACTAGGTGTTTCATTGGCGCACTTCTATTTCGTGACTATCAATACAAATTTTACGACTAGCAGGCATCGATATTATCTCCGAAAGTGCAATGTCGCAGAAAAACTAACAGCAATACGGTTTTATACAAAATACTCCAGGCCCATATCGCAAAAGTGCCCATTTGGCTGTGAACGCTTACGTATTTAGCGGTGAAGTACTTAAGTTCCGCATTTTGAAAAAACTACTCAAGTTGATGTATTGTCTTTTTCGAAAGCCCTAGGAGTTTTTTTACTCGCGAAGGTGGAACATCACTGAAATTTAGCCAAAAACTTCTCGGTATGTATATAGTCATAGAGTAAGGGAAGGCGTAGAAAGCCGCTTTTTTTCGCATGTGACACGAAAACAATTTTAGCGTTGAAGATCATTTTAAAAATAACTCAAAAAGTAAGTATCTACTTCTAGTAGGTATCATATGTTTCGTGGTATCTGATTTGATTTAAAAACCTATTACCGACGAGAAAGATCAAATAAAAGCTTGAAAGTGGCTTGATATTTTTGAATTATGAAATTTTAATTACAAAAACAGATTCATTCTCAGTAAAAATCGAAGCGGATGCAATTCCAACATGCCTGATTCAATGTCCGTCGAGACATGAAGAAGATTCTTCTTACAGCGAATAATATTTTAAGTTGAGACTTTTAAACCAATCGACAAAACTGCCACGAAAGAATGACAACACGCAAAATATGATAGTCATCAGAAAGTGGTCACATCCAGAAATGTTTTTCGAAATTCTTTAGTGCGTTGTAATTTCATATCGATCATAACCCTTGCCAAAAATTAATCGCCTCTACCAATTTCAATTATTTACGCAAGCTTCTTAACTCGTAGACTTTAGACATAATCTGTACACAGACTGGATTATGTTGAGGCGTCGCCATACTTATAAACGAGCTATATTAGCAAAGTTTCATTATCAACATACATTTTTCAATGCTTAAAATAATATTCAGGCCAATTTGCTATACAATTTAATAAACTAAAAATGTTTTTAAACGAATTAAAAGGCATTTAATGAGGATAAGAAAACAAAAAGTCGGAAAATTACCTCCAGTTACACCAAATGGCAATATAAGATGAATTAAACCTTAATTTATATTGAAACTACCTCATATAAAACTTCAAATGATTTTCTATCCTCTGTCTAAAAATAATTATATGTTTTTCACAAAATTGCTCTATGAAAATGACTCTCAAAATTATTTCGGAATGTAATTCTCGTGATAAGAAAGAGAGAGAGAGAAAGAGACACGCCTACCATAAACCTCACTGATTCTTATTGATCAGTATTCATTTTCGGGCTATCTTTTAATGGAATAAAAGTCTTAAAAGTTTTAACGATTCTTTTAAAGAGTCTTCAGATAATTCGAGTACTTTTGAAAAAAAATAGCTACTGATATACGGTAATTTGAAAATTTCTCAATACATACAAATAACTTTCTGGATGAACTTTAGACGTTTTTAAGACTTTTTTCTCATTAAACCAAAGTCTGAATAAATTCAGGTGACGAATAATCAAAAATAAGGTTTGAATATGTTAAGATAAATCCTTATTTCTCGAAAATAAGATCATGTGACGTGTTTGGAAAATATTATTATGTTGAAAATTCTTAATTAGGTGTTTATTGGCCCAAATTTTTCGGCGTATTTGATCACTATTTGTTTACTTTCCTAATTGAAGGTCACATGACGTTTTAAACTTTGGTGTAATGGAAAAAAGTCTTAAAAACTTCTAAAAAACCTTTTCACTTTTTCAAAAAGTGATTAAGCAATTTTTGAAAAAAAACAGTACTATTTGCCGACCTTATTATTGAATATACGGTCACGTGATCATTTCAGGCTATCGTGTAATGGAAAAAATGTCTTAGAATTTTTTTCTGATCACAATGAAAGGTTTAATTATGTGATTCAGAAATTTTTTGCAAAAAAATAAGTACTGTAATACGAATAATTTTCAAAAAAAAACGCACAAACGTCATTTTGTTTCAAAGTGATCTTGTCATTAATGATTAAGCGTTGTAAAATGCGATTAAATGGTGTATGGCGACCGTCGCCATAAATCGAGTCTACGAGTTGAAATTTGAAAGTTCCTTCAAATTTTTAATGTTGATTTTGACAACCCATTTTTGAGCCTGTTCTTAGTTATTTCTTTAAAATTAAAAGCCTTAAGTAAAAAATATATCAGTCTTTTGAGCAAATTTGTCGAACAAAAAAAGATTAGTTCTTCTATAAAAGGTTCAAGAATTTTTTCTAGGAGTTTCTGCAGATAAACTTATAATATTTTATTATTATTTTATTGGTTTTAGTTTTTAATTCCTTTAGGTCCATGTCACCCCGGAATTTAACTTTTATATTGAAATTTTAGTCAAATTAAAAGTTTATCTCTCCAGCGCCACATTTAATCATTTTTGAAAACTTTCAATATGATTTTTGAAGAAATTGACGATCAAACTTGAATCTTGCCGGAATAAATTCCTTTTTTCAAAAAACGTAATATGACCCAAATTCATAACGAAGGGCCCAATTTCATTATTGGTTCCGATAAAAATATCTTCATTATTCATTTTCATAAATTTGCTTAAAACGAGTTTTTACGAAGACCGATATAATCCGATATGATCATTTTTTGAGGCAATTTACCGATCTGATCCAATTTTTTCGGGGAGTCACCGATCCGGAATCCAATTTTTTGAGAACTTTACCGATCTGATCCAATTTTTTCGGGGAGTCTAAACCGATTCCGATCCAATTTTCGGCGGTTTACCGATCCGATCAATTTTTTTTTCGAATTGGCCGACCCCTGGGTCTAACTGTCTTACAAAAAACGCTAAAAAATTTTACGCGGTTTTAAAAAAAAATTAAATTCAAAATGTTAATTAGTTAATTAGTTCTATTATCGTGATAATCACCTGTAATAATTTTTACTAAAAACCCGAGCAGATTTCCGAACGCGATCATGAACACATATTTGAAAAACCTGTCTGAACCGAACCGATCACATTTTTTTTTCCGAGCAATCCGAACCGATCACATTCGATTTTCGGGCCAAAAATACCCGAACCGATCATAAAAATTGCCTCGGTGCCCGACCCCTGATTCAAACAGTACTTTTTAATCAGACCGAAGATGAAAACAAATATAATAGACATTATTTTATTATTTATATTTTTTACGTTCGAAAAGGTTTTATGTTCTATCTCGCTATATCTAAGATATACTTATGTGGTCCCGTAGAACTTGTCGTCGAGACCTCAAGAATCGCGTGATTGATTGGTCAATACACAAAAGTCAATGCGTATTGACCAATCAACTCACAGTGATTATTTATTTCAGGATAGAGTTTTTTACTGTTCAAAAAAGGTCTTCTGTTTTGTATCACTATATATGACGAGATTTAACATTGGCGCTAGGGATGTCGAAACAGTTTCTCGTTTTGAAGTGTATTTCTTTTGCTTTCATTTGCATATATTTTGTGTTATAAAATACATTTAACTTATTAAGTTTTTATTTGAGAATGGAGTTTTTCAGTTGGAAAAATGTTTCGGTTTTGTCACGCTATATCCCTTTATCACCTTTTGGTTAGAATGCGTAGCCACTACTGGCGCGATTCAACATTGGCTTTAGATAACATACTTAGGGATATCAAACCCTTTCCCGCATAGAGTTTTTTTTAATATTCTGTTTTGAATTAATAGCATTCTTTCTAAATTTGTTTTATTCAGGTAATCAGTCGTCCAAATAATCTTCCTGTCAGTCGCATTTACAACGAACATCTCTAGGATAATGTTGTTACCAAATGGATGGGAAATCCTCACCGTGAATTGCAATATTGGCTATCCGGGTCGAATACTTCCACAGCTGCTGGCATTTCATCCATTCTAAACAGCCGGCCCATGGAATTATCTTGTCTTGGAAATCGAGATAAAGCCCTAGATAAACAGCGAAAGAGGTATTTAAATGCGTCCAGAGTTGAACGAGATTAAAAGATTTATAAATAAAATTTCTCGGCGCTAATGGCAAAAATAAGCAAAACATGAGATTTGACTATTTTCATTTTTCTCCGTTTTTAAGGAGCGAAATGAGATATTTTGATTGGTTTAAATTCAACCAATCATAACTCAGATTGTAAATTTTAATGGTCTGAAATTAAATCTATAAGAATCATCATATAGAATTTAGCGAGGTCTTTTTGTTTTTGATTAGCGGCATAATTATGCCTAATTTTTTTTGTTTGTAGTGAAAAACTCTTATTTGATAATTTCATCGGTCCGACACCCTAATTATGGGTTTGTAATCGAAAATATATTGAAATGTTACAATTCATTTTTTATAGGTCAGCGCGATTAGGCCTCTGAAAACAAGAAATCCAAATTTGGTGTATTTCGCTCTGGCGCCCTTTAAATGTAAATGTGCGCAATGCAGCGCTTTTTTTATATTTCGAATTTTCGTGCTGATAAATATTTAAGGTGGCATCGGAATGGCTCCTCTTCATGCTATGTTGGAAGAGCGTGAAATTTAAACTGTTACAAAATGTTTTCTACTTTTGTCAGTTGGAAGCCCAAGGTTTAGACCACAGAATCTGTACGAAAAGTTTCGCGCACAATTCCCCTGAACAAAGTCGCAGATGGTGTTAGGGCCTTAGGCTGGTTTTCCCTCAGAATTGCAAATTGAAGAACTTTTAACTGAAGTTAAATTCAGTCAATTTCATAAGACTCAAAACAAGTTAAAGAAGTTGATTTTGATGATTTTATAAACTTCATTTAAATCATAGACAGGTAAAAATAAGTGCGTCCGCTCGTCTTGCGACTGAAACACTGCATTTAAGAAGTGTCCGCAAAGTGTGATTCTATAAATAAAATTCACCTGGAAATGGTACTATCAACTTTGGAAACTTTTAAATAGTTGGGCTCTATTAGTAAGGTAGGCACGCGCAAAATCAACTAGCTCCGATTTATTTATTTCGGACACTTTTAGTTTCTGTGCTGAAATTGACGCAGAAAAATTTTGGAAAAAATTATGTTCCGTTTTCTAAAAATTAGCATTTTTTCGAAAAAAATTGCCTATCATTTGGCTTGAAACTATTCTGAATTTTTTCGAAATATCCAAGACAAACGATAGGCAATTTCAAAAACGGTTTGATAATTTGAGAGGATGAAGGCTGTTTTAAAAAAAAATTGGTGTTTGTAGTAACAAACATTGTACATCATTTTTCAATTAGAAACCTTCGCAAAAATTCTAATCCCATATATTGATAGAAGAACGCTCAGGGGACATCACCCCACGATAGATTCTCGAAAATAAACGTAAAATCTTTGAAGAGGCAGTGTTTGGGGACGCTCTTGGGCATGTTTATAACGCAACTTTATTTTGCCGTGCCTACCTTACGGCTAGAGAGCAACATTTTCTTATTTGCAGAACTATAAAAATTTGGTCAAAAACGAAAATAAACGCTTCAGTTTTAGATCGCCTACATTGTAGACTTTACAAGTTGTAGGCTACAACCCCCTTAAATTTTGTTTTTGCTCTACTTTTAAATACAAAAAAAGAAGATACGCCCGACGCATTTTATTAAATTAATGTTTAGTCGACCAGATCTCACAAAAAGTATTGAAGATGCATTCAGAGTTCTAGCAACTGGGCAAATGAATCCTGGTGAACTAATGCATACTTTAGAGGTAAAATACTTCTACTTATATATCTTAAATCCGGGAAGAGAGGCCTTTTGAAAACGCGGAGGGTTAAGTTGAGTGTTTTTGCGAAAAACGGAACTTTTTGCTTAGAGTGTTCAAGAGGAAGCAGCGAGCTTCTGAGAAAAACGGGTGATGACTAACATAAAGAACTGACGATTTTGAATTAATTTAACTTTTCAGATTATGGGAAAAAAATGAGTTCAAAAGAATTTGCTGATTGCTATTGAAATATTATGTGGTACAGAGAATGTTTAGCGATCTTAATCAAATTCATCCTCTTGATTTCACAGAAAAAATATAAACTATAACAAAATCTTTTCAAATAAACTGTATTTTTCTAAATATATAAATATATTTTATACAATCTTGAGATCAATTTGCATAAATATAATAATACTTATATAATATTATATTATTATTCATATAAGATTTACTGTGCGAAACTTGAATAATTTCAGAAAATTGTCNAATAGGTAATAAGAGATTTAAGTTACTCGGGCATCATGATCGATATAGTCTATATCGAAAATCCTGCCTAGTCGTAAAATTGTATTGATACGTCACAAATAGGGAGATCGAGCAATTTTATTGGTCACTTCTCGAGAATCCAGTCGTTTCATTGGCCACTTTCTATTTTCGTGACGTATCAATACAATTTTACGACTAGGCAGGATTTTCAATAATATCTCCGAAAGTGCCAATGTCGCAGAAAAACTAACACAATTACACGGTTTTTATACAAAATACTTCCAGTGCCCATATCGCAAAAAGTGCCCATTTGGCTGTGAACGCTTACGTAATTTAGCGGTGAAGTACTTAATTTCACGCATTTGAAAAACTACTCAAGTTATGATGTCTTTTCGAAAGCCTAGGAGTTTTTTTATCGTGAAGGTGAAATTCACTGAAATTTCTAGCCAAAAAACTTTCGGCTATGTATATTAGTCAATAGGAGTAGGAGGCGATAGAAAGCCGCTTTTTTCGCATGTGACCAGAAAACAATTTTAGCGTTGAAGACTCATTTTTAAAAATAAACTCAAAAAGTAAGTATCTACTTCTAGTAGGTATCATATGTTCGTTGGTATCTGATTTGATTTAAAAACCTATTACCGACGAGAAAGATCAATAAAAGCTTGAAAGTGCTTGATATTTTTGAATTATGAAATTTTAATCCAAAAAACAGATTCATTCTCAGTATAAAATCGAAGCGGATGCAATTCCAACATGCCTGATTCAATGTCCGTCTGGCAGACATGAAGAAGAATTTCTTCTTACAGCGAATAATAATTTTAAGTTGAGACTTTTTAACCAATCGACAAAACTGCCACGAAGAATGACAAACACGCAAAAATATGATAGTCCAATCAGAAAGTGAGTCCACATCCAGAAATGTTTTTCGAAAATTCTTTAGTGCGTTGTAATTTCATATCGATCATCAACCCTTGCCAAAAATTAATCGCCTTTACCAATTTCAATTATTTACGCAAGCTTCTTAACTCGTAGACTTTAGACATGAATCTGTACACAGACTCGATTATGGTGAGGCGTCGCCATACTTATAAATCGAGCTATATTAGCAAAGTTTCATTATCAACATACATTTTTCAATAGCTTAAAATAATATTCAGCCAATTTGCTATACAATTAAAAAACCAAAANCAATTTTCTGAAATTATTCAAGTTTCGCACGTAAATCTTATATTGAATAATAATATAATATTATATAAGTATTATTATATTATGCAAATAGATTCTCAAGATGTATAAAATATATTTATATATTTAGAAAAATACAGTTTATTTGAAAAGATTTTGTTATAGTTTCATATTTTTTCTGTGAAATCAAGAGGATGAATTTGATTAAGATCGCTAAACATTCTTGTACCACATAATATTTCAATAGCATCAGCAAATTCTTTGAACTCATTTTTCCCCATAATCTGAAAAGTTAAATTAATTCAAAATCGTCAGTTCTTTATGTTATCATCACCCGTTTTTCTCAGAACTCGCTGCTTCCTCTTGACCACTCTAAGCAAAAAGTTCCGTTTTCGCAAAAAAACACTCAACTTAATCCCCTCCGCGTTTTCAAAAGGCCTCTCTCCCGATTTAAGATATATAAAGTAGAAGTATAATTTACCTCTAAAGTATGCATTAGTTCACCAGGATTCATTTGCCCAGTTGCTAGAACTCTGAATGCATCTTCAATACTTTTTTGAGATCTGGTCGACTAAAATAATTTAAATAAATGCGTCGGCGTATCTTCTTTTTTTGTATTTAAAAGTAGAGCAAAAAACAAATATTAAGGGGGTTGTAGCCTACAACTTGTAAAGTCTACAATGTAGGCGATCTAAAACTGAAGCAGTTTATTTTTCGTTTTTGACCCAAATTTTTATTAGTTCTGCAAATAAGAAAATGTTTTGCTCTCTAGCGTAAAGGTAGGCACGGCAAATAAAGTTGCGTTATAAACATGCCCCAAGAGCGTCCCATAAACATGCCTCTTCAAAGATTTTACGTTTATTTTCGAGAATCTATCGTGGGGTGATGTCCCCTGAGCGTTCTTTATCAATATATGGGATTAAATTTTTGCGAAGATTCTAATTGAAAAATGATGTACAATGTTTGTACTACAAACACCAATTTTTTTTTAAAACAGCCTGCATCCTCTCAAATTATCAAACCGTTTTTGAAATTGCCTATCGTTTGTCTTGGAATTTCGAAATAAATTCAGAATAGTTTCAAGCCACAAGTGATAGGCAATTTTTTTCGAAAAAATGCTAATTTTTAGAAAACGGAACATAATTTTTTTCCAAAATTTTTCTGCGTCAATTTCAGCACAGAAACTAAAAGTGCTTCCGAAATAAATAAAATCGGAGCTAGTTGATTTTTGCCGTGCCTACCTTACTATAGAGCCCAAACTATTTAAAAGTTTCCAAAGTTGATAGTACCATTTCCAGTGAATTTATTTTATAGAATACAATTTGGCGACACTTCTTAAATGCAGTGTTTCAGTCGCAAGACGAGCGGACGCACTATATTTTACCTGTCTATGATTAAATAAAGTTTTATAAAATCATCCAAAATCAACTTCTTTAACTTGTTCTTGAGTCTTATGAAATGACTGAATTTAACTTCAGTTAAAAGTTCTTCAATTTGCAATTCTGAGGGAAAACCAGCCTAAGGCCCTAACACCATCTGCGACTTTGTTCAGGGGAATTTGCGCGAAACTTTTCGTACAGATTCTGTTCTAAACCTTGGGCTTCCAACTGACAAAAGTAGAAAACATTTTGTAACAGTTTAAATTTCACGCTCTTCCAACATAGCATGAAAGGAGCCATTCCGATGCACCTTAAAAATATTTATCAGCACGAAAATTCGAAATATATAAAAAACGCTGCATGTCGCACATTTACATTTAAAGGGCGCCAGAGCGAAATACACGCCAAATTTGGATTTCTTGGTTTTCAGAGGCCTAATCGGCCTGACCTATAAAAAATGAATTGTAATCTTCAATATATTTCGATTACAAACCCATAATTAGGGTTCGGACCGATGAAATTATCAAATAAGAGTTTTCCACTACAAACAAAAAAAATAAGGCTAATTATGCCGCAATTCAAAACAAAAAGACCTCGCTCAATTCTATATGATGATTCTTATAGATTTAATTTCAGACCAATTAAAATTTTACAATCTAGATTATGATTGGTTGAATTTAAACCAATCAAAATATCTCATTTCGCTCATTAAAAACGGAGAAAATGAAAATAGTCAAAATCTCATGTTTTTGCTTATTTTTGCCATTAGCGCGAGAAATTTTTATTTAAAATCTTTTAATTCGTTCAACTCTGGACATTTAAATCCCTCTTTCGCTGTTTATCTAGGGCTTTATCTCGATTTCCAAGACAAGATAATTCCTGGGCCGGCTGTTAGAATGATGAAATGCCAGCAGCTGTGGAAGTTTCGACCCGGATAGCCAATATGTGCATTCACGGTGAGGATTCCCATCCATTGGTAACAACTTATCCTAGAGATGTTCGTTGTAAATGCGACTGACAGGAAGATTATTTGGACGACTGATTAACCTGAATAAAACAAATTTAGAAAGATGCTATTAATTCAAAACAGAATATTAAAAAAAACTCTATGCGGGAAATGGTTTGATATCCCTAAGTTATGTTATCTAAAGCCAATGTGAATCGCGCCAGAGTGGCTACTGCATTCTAACCAAAAGCGTGATAAAGGGATAGCTAGCGTGACAAACCGAAACATTTTTCCAACTGAAAAACTCCATTCTCAATAAAAACTTAATAGTTAAATGTAATTTATAACACAAATATATCAAAATGAAAGCAAAAGAAATACACTTCAAACGAGAAACTGTTTCGACATCCCTAGCGCCAATGTTAAATCTCGTCATATATAGTGATACAAACAGAAGACCTTTTTTGAACAGTAAAACTCTATCCTGAAATAAATAATCATGTGATGTGATGGTCAATACGCATTGACTTTTGTGTATTAGACCAATCTAAATCAGCGCGATTCTTGAGGTCTCTGACGATCAATTCGTACGGGACACCATATAGTATGATACTTAGATTATAGCGAGATAGAACATAAAACGCTTTTCGAACGTAAAAATATAAAATAAATAAAATTGTCTTTATATTTGTTTTCATCTCGATCTGATTAAAAGTACTGTTATGCAATCAGGGGTCGGCACCAGAGCAATTTTTTATGATGGTTCGGGTATTTTTGCCCGAAAATCGAATGTGATCGGTTCGGCATTGCTCGGAAAAAAAATGTGATCGGTTCGGTTCAAGACAGGTTTTCAAAATATGTGTTCATGATGCGTTCGGAAATCTGCTCGGGTTTTTAGTAAAAATTATACAGGTGATTATCACGATAATAAGAAACTAATTAACTAATAACATTTTGATTTAATTTTTTTAATAACCGGTAAAATTTTTTAGCGTTTTTTGTAAGACAGTTAGACCCGGGGTCGGCCAATTCGAAAAAAAAATTGATCGGATCGGTAAACCGCCGAAAAAATTGATTCGGAAAATCGGTTAAGACTCCCCGAAAAAGATTGGATCAGATTCGGTAAAGTCTCAAAAAATTGGATTCGGATCTGACTCCCTGAAAAAATTTGGATCAGATCGATAAATTGCTCCAAAAAATGATCATATCCGGATTATATCGGTTCTTCGTAAAAACTGCGTTTAAAGCAAAATTTATGAAAATGAATAATGAAGATTTTATCGGAACCAAATAATGAAATGGGCCTATCGTATGAATTTGGGTCATATTAATCGTTTTTTTGAAAAAATGAATTTATTCCGGCAAGATCAAGTTTGATCGTCAATTTCTTCAAAAATCATATTGAAAGTTTCAAAAATGATGTTAAATGTGGCGCTGGAGAAGATAAACTTTTAATTTGACTAAAATTTCAATATAAAAGTTAAATTCCGGGGTGACATGACTAAAGGAATTAAAAAACTAACATATAAATAATAAAATATTATAAGTTTATCCCAGAAACTCCTAGAAAAAATTCTTGAACCTTTATAGAAGACTATCTTTTTTTGTTCGACAAATTGCTACAAAGCTGATAATTTTTTACTTAAGGCTTTAATTCTAAGAAAATAACTAAGAACAGGCTCAAAAATGGGTTGTCAAAATCAACATTAAAATTTGAAGGTAACTTCAAATTTCAACTCGTAGACTCGATTTATGGCGACGGTCGCCATACACCATTTAATCGCATTTTACGACGCTTAATCATTAATGACAAGATCACTTTGAAACAAAATGACGTTTGTGCGTTTTTTTTTGAAAATTATTACGTATTACAGTACTTATTTTTTGCAAAAATTTCTGAATCACATAATTAAACCTTTCATTGTGATCAGAAAAAAATTCTAAGACATTTTTTCCATTACACGATAGCCTGAAAATGATCACGTGACCGTATATTCAATAAATAAGCGTCGCGCAAATAATAGATACTGTTTTTTTTCAAAAATTGCTTAAATCACTTTTTGAAAAATGAAAAGGTTTTTTAGAAGTTTTTAAGACTTTTTTTCCATTACACCAAAGTTTAAAACGATCATGTGACCTTCAAATTAGGAAAGTAAACAAATAGTGATCAAATTACGCCGAAAAATTTTGGGCCAATAAACACCTAATTAAGATTTCAACATAATAATATTTTCCAAACACGTCACATGATCTATTTTTCGAAAAATAGGATTTATCTATACATATTTCAAACCTTATTTTTGAATTATTTCGTCACCTGATTTTATTCAGGACTTTGGTTTAATGAGAAAAAAGTCTTAAAAACGTCTAAAGTTCATCCCAAAGTTATTTGTATGTAATTGAGAAATTTTCAAATTACCGTACTATCAGGCTATTTTTTTCAAAAGTACTCGAATTATCTGAAGACTCTTTAAAAGAATCGTTAAAACTTTTAAGACTTTTATTCCATTAAAAGATAGCCCGAAAATTGAATACTGATCAATAAGAATCAGTGAGGTTTATGGTAGCGGTCTCTTTCTCTCTCTCTCTCTTCTTATCACGAGAATTACATTCCGAAATAATTTGAGAGTCATTTTACTAGAGAATTTTGTGAAAAACATATAATTATTTTTAGACAGAGCGATAGAAATCATTTGAAGTTTTATATGAGGTAGTTTCAATATAAATTAAGGTTTAATTCATCTTATATTGCACATTTGTGTAACTGGAGGTAATTTTCGAACTTTTTGTTTTTTATCCTCATTAAATGCCTTTTAATTCGTTTAAAAACATTTTTAGTTTATTAATTGAAATGATTTTCTATCGCTCTGTCTAAAAATAATTATATGTTTTTTACAAAATTCTCTAGTAAAATGACTCTCAAATTATTTTGGAATGTAATTTCTCGTGATAAGAAAGAGAGAGAGAGAGAGAAAGAGACACGCCTACGCATAAACCTCTCACTGATTCTTATGTGATCAGTATTTCAATTTTCGGGCTATCTTTTAATGGAATAAAAGTCTTAAAAAGTTTTAACGATTCTTTTAAAGAGTCTTCAAGATAATTCGAGTACTTTTTGAAAAAAACATAGTACGGTAATTTGAAAAATTTCTCAAATTACATAAAAATAACTTTTTTCTCATTAAACCAAAGTCCGAATAAAATCAGGTGACGAAATAATTCAAAAATAAGGTTTGAAATATGTTATAGATAAATCCTATTTCTCGAAAAATAGATCATGTGACGTGTTTGGAAAATATTATTATGTTGAAAATTCTTAAATTAGGTGTTTATTGGCCCAAAAATTTTTCGGCGTAATTTGATCACTATTTGTTTACTTTTCCTAATTTGAAGGTCACATGATCGTTTTTAAACTTTGGTGTAATGGAAAAAAGTCTTAAAAATTCTAAAAACCTTTTCACTTTTTCAAAAAGTGATTTAAGCAATTTTTGAAAAAAAAACAGTACTATTTTTGCCGACCTTATTTCTTGCATATACGGTCACGTGATCATTTTCGGGCTATCGGTCAATGGAAAAAATGTCTTAGAATTTTTTTCTGATCACAATGAAAGGTTTAATTATGTGATTCAGAAAATTTTTGCAAAAAATAAGTACTGTAATACAGTAATAATTTTCAAAAAAAAACGCACAAACGTCATTTTGTTTCAAAGTGATCGTGTCATTAATGATTAAGCGTCGTAAAATGCGATTAAATGGTGTATGGCGACGCGTCGCCATAAATCGAGTCTACGAGTTGAAAATTTGAAAGTTACCTTCAAATTTTTAATGTTGATTTTGACAACCCATTTTTGAGCCTGTTTCTTAGTTATTTTCTTTAAGAATTAAAAGCCTTAAGTAAAAAATATATCAGTCTTTGAGCAATTTGTCGAACAAAAAAAGATTAGTTCTTCTATAAAAGGTTCAAGAATTTTTTCTAGGAGTTTCTGCGAGATAAACTTATAATTATTTTATTATTATTTTATTGGTTTTATGTTTTTAAATTCCTTTAGGTCCATTCACCCCGGATTTAACTTTTATATTGAAATTTTAGTCAAATTAAAAGTTTATCTCTCCAGCGCCACATTTAATCATTTTTGAAAACTTTCAATATGATTTTTGAAGAAATTGACGATCAAACTTGATCTTGCCGGAATAAATTCATTTTTTCAAAAAAACGTAATATGACCCCAAATTCATACGATAGGGCCCAATTTCATTTATTTGGTTCCGATAAAATATCTTCATTATTCATTTTTTCATAAAAATGTTTTTAGCTAAAAATTTGCTTAAAACGAGTTTTTACGAAGAACCGATATGATCCAATTTTTTGAGGACTTTACCGATCTGATCCAATTTTTTCGGGGAGTCCACCGATCCGATCCAATTTTTTGAGGACTTTACCGATCTGATCCAATTTTTTCGGGGAGTCTACCGATCCGATCCAATTTTTTCGGCGGGTTTACCGATCCGATCCGATTTTTTTTTCGAATTGGCCGACCCCTGGGTCTAACTGTCTTACAAAAAACACGCTAAAAAGTTTTACCGGTTTAAAAAAAATTAAAATTTCAAAATGTTAATTAGTTTTCTTAATTATCGTGATAATCATCTGTAATAAATTTTTACTAAAAACCCGAGCAGATTTCCGAACCGATCACATTCGATTTTCGGGCCAAAAATACCCGAACCGATCATAAAAATGTGCTCTGGTGCCGACCCCTGATTCAAACAGTACTTTTTTAATCAGACTCGAAGATGAAAACAAATATAATAGACAATTTTTATTATTTTATATTTTTTACTGTTCGAAAAGGTTTTATGTTCTATCTCGCTATATCTAAGATCATACTTATGTGTCCCGTAGAACTTTGTCGTCAGAGACCTCAAGAATCGCGTGATTTGATTGGTCAATACACAAAAGTCAATGCGTACCAATCACATCACATGATTATTTATTTCAGGATAGAGTTTTTACTGTTCAAAAAAGGTCTTCTGTTTTGTATCACTATATATGACGAGATTTAACATTGGCGCTAGGGATGTCGAAACAGTTTCTCGTTTTGAAGTGTATTTCTTTTGCTTTCATTTTGATATATTTTGTGTTATAAATTACATTTAACTTATTAAGTTTTTATTTGAGAATGGAGTTTTTCAGTTGGAAAAATGTTTCGGTTTTGTCACGCTATATATGGCGAGATTCAACATTGGCTTTAGGATACATAACTTAGGGATATCAAAACCCTTTTCCCGCATAGAGTTTTTTTTAATATTCTGTTTTGAATTAAATAGCATCTTTTCTAAATTTGTTTTATTCAGGTTAATCAGTCGTCCAAATAATCTTCCTGTAGTCGCATTTACAACGGATACATCTCTAGGAGTAATGTTGTTACCTATGGATGGGAATCCTCACCGTGAATTTGCAATATTGGCTAATCCGGGTCGAATAACTTCCACAGCTGCTGGCATTTCATCCATTCTAACAGCCGGCCCAGGAATTATCTTGTCTTGGAAAATCGATGATAAAGCCCTAGATCAACAGCGTATAAGAGGTGATTTTAAATGGTCCGGAGTTGAACGAATTAAAAAGATTCAAATAAAATAAAAATTTCTCGCGCTATAGGGCAAAAATAAGCAAAAAACATGAGATTTTGACTATTTTCATTTTTTCCGTTTTTAATGAGCGAAATGAGATATTTTGATTGGTTTAAAATTCAACCAATGATAATCTAGATTGTCAAAATTTTAATGGTCTGAAATTAAATCTATAAGAATCATCATATAGAATTTAGCGAGGTCTTTTTTTGTTTTTTTTGAATTATGCCTTAATTTTTTTTGTTTGTAGTGAAAAACTCTTATTTGATAATTTCATCGGTCCGAACCCTAATTATGGGTTTGTAATCGAAATATATTGAAGATCTACATTCATTTTTTATAGGTCAGGCCGATTAGGCCTCTGAAAACCAAGAAATCCAAATTTGGCGTGTATTTCGCTCTGGCGCCCTTTAAATGTAAATGTTGCGAATGCAGCGCGTTTTTTTTATTATTTCGAATTTTTGTGCTGATAAATATTTTTAAGGTGGCATCGGAATGGCTCCCTTTCATGCTATGTTGGAAGAGCGTGAATTTAAACTGTTACAAAATGTTTTCTACTTTTGTCAGTTGGAAGCCCAAGGTTTAGACACAGAATCTGTACGAAAAGTTTCGCGCACAATTCCCCTGAACAAAGTCGCAGATGGTGTTAGGGCCTTAGGCTGGTTTCCCTCAGAATTGCAAATTGAAGAACTTTTAACTGAAGTTAAATTCAGTCAATTTCATAAGACTCAAGAACAAGTTAAAGAAGTTGATTTGGATGATTTTATAAAACTTTATTTAAATCATAGACCAGGTAAAATAAGTGCGTCCGCTCGTCTTGCGGCTGAAACACTGCATTTTAAGAAGTGTCGCAAAGTTGTATTCTATAAATAAATTCACTGGAAATGGTACTATCAACTTTGGAAACTTTTAAATAGTTTGGGCTCTATAGTAAGGTAGGCACGGCAAAAATCAACCAGCTCCGATTTTATTTATTTTCGGAGCACTTTTAGTTTCTGTGCTGAAATTGACGCAGAAAAAATTTTGGAAAAAAATTATGTTCCGTTTTCTAAAAAATTAGCATTTTTCGAAAAAAATTGCCTATCATTTGGCTTGAAACTATTTCTGAATTTATTTCGAAAATTCCAAGACAAACGATAGGCAATTTCAAAAACGGTTTGATAAATTTGAGAGGGATGCAGGCTGTTTTAAAAAAAAATTGGTGTTTGTAGTACAAACATTGTACATCATTTTTCAATTAGAATCCTTCGCAAAAATTTAATCCCATATATTGATAAAGAACGCTCAGGGGACATCCACCCCACGATAGATTCTCAAAAAGAAAACGTAAATCTTTGAAGAGGCATGTTTTGGGACGCTCTTGGGGCATGTTTATACCGCAACTTTATTTTGCCGTGCCTACCTTACGCTAGAGAGCAAAACATTTTCTTATTTGCAGAACTTAATAAAAATTTGGGTTAAAAACGAAAAATAAACTCTTTCAGTTTTAGATCGCCTACATTGTAGACTTTACAAGTTGTAGGCTACAACCCCCTTAATATTTGTTTTTGCTCTACTTTTAAATACAAAAAAAAGAAGATACGCCCGACGCATTTTATTTAAATTATATTTTAGTCGACCAGATCTCACAAGAAAGTATTGAAGATGCATTCAGAGTTCTAGCAACTGGGCAAATGAATCCTGGTGAACTAATGCATACTTTAGAGGTAAATATACTTCTACCTTTATATATCTTAAATCCGGGAAGAGAGGCCTTTTGAAAACGCGGAGGGGATTAAGTTGAGTGTTTTTGCGAAAACGGAACTTTTTGCTTAGAGTGGTCAAGAGGAAGCAGCGAGTTCTGAGAAAAACGGGTGATGACTAACATAAAGAACTGACGATTTTGAATTAATTTAACTTTTCAGAATTATGGGGAAAAAATGAGTTCAAAAGAATTTGCTGATGCTATTGAAATATTATGTGGTACAAGAATGTTTAGCGATCTTAATCAAATTCATCCTCTTGATTTCACAGAAAAAATATTGAAACTATAACAAAATCTTTTCAAATAAACTGTATTTTTCTAAATATATAAATATATTTTTATACAATCTTGAGAATCATATTTGCATAAATATAATAATTACTTATATAATATTATATTATTATTCATATAAGATTTACTTGCGAAACTTGAATAATTTCAGAAATTGTCATTCCGAAAAGTATTTGAATTTTACTGAAATATGGATCTTATCTCCCGTAGTGTCTTCCGAGCCATCCGTGGCTCGAAGGCCTTTAATCGCAATTTAGGACCCTTAATCATGTATGAATCGAAATTTACAAAGTAATCGATCGACTATTTGAATAATTGACGTTTGTGCGTTTTTTTTTGGAAATTTTTACTGTATTACAGTACTTATTTTTTGCCAAAAAAATTTAAATCATCAAAAAAAGCCTTTGAGCCGAATCAGAAAAAAATTCTAAGACTATTTTCCCATTACACCATAGCCCAAAAATGATCACGTGACCGTATATTTAAGGAATAGGTGGTAAAAGTAGTACTGTTTTTTTTTCAAAAAAATTGCTTAAATCAATTTTTGAAAAAAGTGAAGTGGTTTTTTAAAAGTTTTTAAGCCTTTTTTCTCATTACACCAAAGTCCAAAAACGATCACGTGACCTTCTTCGTAAGAAATTAGGAGATGAGGTTTTGGTTCAAGTAAACAAATAGTGATCAAATTACGTCGAAAAATTTTTTGGGTCGATTAACACCTAATTTAAGACTTTTGAACATAATAATATTTTCCAAAAACGTCACGTGATCTTATTTTCCGAGAAATAAGGATTAATTTATGACATATCAAACCTTATTTTTGGATTATTTCATCACGTGATTTTATTCAGACTTTGGCGTAATGTGAAAAAAGTCTTAAAAACGTTTGAAGTTGACCCTGGAATTTTTTTGACGTAATTTGAGTACATTTTCAAATTACTGTACTATGTTTTTTTTTCAAAAGTACTCAAATCACGTGGAAGACTCTTAAAAGAATCGTAAGGAATTTCTAAGACTTTTATTGCATTACAGTATGGTTTAAATAGAGCATTTCTAGAAGTCAAATACTGATTACAGAAGAATGCGTAGGCGGAAGAAATGAGAAAGGATTCACGAGAAATAATTATTCAAAAAAATTTAAGACTCATTTTACATGAGATGATGATAAAAACATTGAATTTTTTTTTGCAGATGTAATACCCAAATTGGCGACGGTTTGATATTTTAAATTTGAAAATGTCAAATTAACCATAAATTTGTGTTATTTATGCACTTGTTAGTGAGAATTGGCGAAAATGAGAGAATTTTTAATTTTCTTATTCACATTTGATGACTTTTTATAAACTTTTTTAACAAATTGTTTTATAGAACTGTAGAGAATTCTTTGAAAAAATAGATTATCATTGCAAAAATATATGTTGATAATGAATCTTCGGTTATATGCTTGATTTAAAACGCAAAGCCACGGATGGCTCGAAGACACTACGGGTCCAGAGATTGTCGGCCACTACGGGAGTTATTTAAAATTGACTTTGTCATGTTCTTCAGCCTACATGTTCGTTGAGATCGGAACTCCAAATGTTCGGTGAGATCGGAACTCGTACATACGATCTTTTCATTTTGGGCTTGAATAAAATTTTGCATGCTAAGTCTACTGAGGAGTTTTCCGATTTCCAGTTTAAACCATTTTTTAATTTTGTCGAGAACCAATAATTTTCAGTAAAACGGAAATTAAAATTTTGGCGATGCTGCACTTTTTGTTCATAAAAAACGCGGTTTGTTCGAATTGACGTCATAATTTGACTTTTTTTCAATTTTATACGGAGTTTTCCAATAGATTCAAATGAAGTGACCAAACAAAAATTCAAAAGAGTAGATTAGGAAAATTCAATCTTGAAAAATTACGTTATTTTATTACAAATAATTTCATATAATATGAACAATTGTGGGCGTTTCGGTGAATAGTCGCACTGGAAGAATTACAGACAAAAACCGTGAAATTTCGTAATTTTTTTTTTGCATTTTTCGCGATAAACAGTATGCCGCATACTGTATGGCATACAGTATGCCCCGTATCTCATGGATCTCACTTTGCAGACTGGATAATCCCGCCAATGAAAATGCTTGGTTTAAACCATGGCTTTTTTTAAAACAAGCCATCGTTTGTGGATCATCGCTGGCCAATCAGAGCGCGCACTAGGTGGAGGTATCATGTCTGCAACTCGGGACGATCGAAGAGAAAACGGACATACTGTAGGTATTCTTGGAAATTTTTTGAAGATTGGTCAATAAATGAAATCTAGAACCGGTTATCGTCATTAATACGTAAATTCCACAGAGTAACTCTGAGCATTTTTGCCAAACATTCTGAATTATCATAATCACTAACCATTTTTGAAAAAAAAGGAATTATCATTTGTGGAAACAATTTTTGAAAAACAAGGCATGTTTGAGAAAAGAACACTCTGTTTGTGATGCTAATTTGCTCAATAATATTCCAAAAAATTTGTGGGTTTCGACTGCACATGTAATTTGAAAAAACTCAAAAAGTTTTCAAAAAAAATTACAAATTTTTGGCTGAAAACAACTTTCGAATTTTGAGAAAAATTACCTGTAATGAAACCCATTACCATTTTGTGGAAACCATTTTTTCGCCAAAGTGGGTTGCCATAAATGGTAAGTTAGTGTACGGTTATAAAATTAGGTGATGATAGTATAAAGTTTATTTTTGCAAAATTACTGACAGACGGGTTAAATTATTTTTGAGATTGTTTATGTGTCACGAAAATACAGGGGTCCGGCGACAAGTCGATACTTTTTTCGTGAAAAATCGTCGACTTCAAGCAAGAGTTCGACTATAGCCGGCCTTTACAGAAAAAAATACGGTCTGATTTGTCAATTTCAACACGATCTAGAATGAATAGACAGTTTATACTTAAAAAATGTTTCAAAGGTCATAAGTGTCGCTAGAAAGCAAACTTTTCAAATTGCGTTTATTTATAAAATGCTGAAAAAGTTTGAAAAATGTCTATCTTTTGCTCTCGATATACGCCGAACGAGTGAAAAACACGTTTTATTTTAAAATGAGTGGCTTTTGCGTAGATTTTACTATACGCCGGCCCCCTGTACTTTTTTTAGCTTAATCAAACGTTTGATGTGAAAATATAATTCAAGGCTAATTGAGTTTTTATTTTAGAAAGTTTGGCAATGTATTTCCCATGTTATTTAAAGGAAAAAATTTCGAAAAAAATGGTCGACTTTTAATCTAAAAAAATTAATAAAAAATATATTGGGATAATTAAAAAGGGATATTAAAAGATGTGTGCACCAGGTACTAAATTTTAGCGAGCACTTTATATTTTGAGATTAATCATTTTGCACATTGTGTTCTCACATTACAGAGCACATTACGACATTACAGAGCATGAATAAAATTAAAAATATTTGCAGATCAGCATCTTCATGAATAGTCCGATTCTGTTCCGCTGCGGTTTGCATTTGGGTCAATAAACTTCATTTTCACTTTGATTACTACTGCATGGATGATTAATTCTTGCATGAACTTCTTGCAATCAATTGTTTGAGATCGGAGTCGGTTGCGCTGTATCAGACCGTTTCCATTCCACATCATAAGTGCTCAAAATATGAGAAAATACTCGATATTAAGGTTAGGTGGTTCCTTCATTTTCTTCAGTTATTATGTATCAATTAATATTTTGTGTTTAAAAGCACAAAACAACCCGTGAGAAAAATTAAATAGTAGCGTTTTTAGGTGACACTGCAATGCAGTGACTGCATGATAAATAAATAATTTTTAGCATGAATTTCAAAATAACTGAACTTAAGGGGGTGGTGTGAGTGATTTTTTACATTTTGGAGGCTTGTTACGGCTAAACCATTTAACAATTCAGTACCACTCCCACCAACCATCTGGATAACCGCGGTTACACGAATCCCTCAGCTTTTTTCAAGAAACAAGGATCTAGAGCTTTAATCGGAAAATTTTGAGATTTGGTGAGAATTTGGAAAATGTCTTGAATTTAGTGAATGGGAGCTATTTTTTTCGATTTTTGCCTCAGGGGTCAGCAATCTGGTTGAATATGCCGAAAATGATGTTTTTTCGACGTTTTGATACAAGGCTTTCTGTGGAAATGCCAGAAACGTCATTTTTGAAACATAACAAGCCAAGAGTTGATGAACATCGATGGGGAGTACTTTTCGAATTTCGGCCTGATTGGCTGTAAATCGACAAAACAGTGCGCGAAATCGAAAATTTGAACATTAAAGTGAGAATTAGAAAATCTAAGTGCCACAAAAGATTCCTGTATACGATTTGCTGTAACGATATTAGCAACTATGGTTTCATTTCAACAAAGCGGATTCTAGAAAAAAAAGGGTTTTTCTATAAATATTTAGTTTTGCGCTCTAGCACTGTTTGTGTTGAAAATGAAACAATAGTTGCTAATATCGTTTACAGGAATCGTATATAAGGANAGAAATTTTTTGGGCCAATAAACACCTAATTTAAGAGTTTTGAACATGATAATGTTTTCCAAACTCGTGATTTTATTTTTCGAGAACTAAGGATTTATCTATGACATATTTCAAACCTTATTTTTGAATTAGTTCGTCACCTGATTTTATTCGGACTTTGGTGTAATAAGGAAAAAGTCTTAAAAAAGCCTTAAGTTCATCTCAAAGTTATTTGTTTGTAATTCGAGAACTTTTTCAAATTACCGTTTATCACTACTATGTTTTTTTCAAAAGGTACTTAAATTATCTCGAAGACCCCTTGAAAGAATCGTTAAAAATTTTTAAGACTTCTGTTGCATCAATCGATCAGCATTTCCACGACGAGGTCGTTGAGTCATTTTTATTTTTGATCTCTTATTATCAATACTTGATAATTGATTAATCAATAATTACCGATTGAGTTTTTTTAAATTCAAGATTTCTGTTTGTATTATTTGTGAAAATTGGCCTCCGGTTAAAATAGAGCATTTCTAGAAGTCAAAACTTCCAGAACACTGATTACATAAGAATCAGTGCGAAGTTCATGCGTAGGCGTGTCTCT